>PVKS010001059.1:0-155397 GCA_004027875.1 Aplodontia rufa
GGAGGAAGGGAGGGAGGGAGGGAGGAGAGGGAAACCCTGTGCTTGGCTGGCTGGCTGGAAGTTGGGTGGCCTGAGTGTTGGTTGGCTGGGTGGATGCAGTGCATGATGTCAGGTTGGATAGATCGAAGCCAAAGTGGATAAATGGAAACTATGGAGGTTCTGAGCAGAACAGGAACCACTGTTTTACCAAGGGTGGGAGCGGCTTGGGGAACTTTCCATGATGGGAAGTAAGAAAAATGTCATGGCTTAAAATTGCTTCCCATTATTAGAAAGTTTTCCAGGTGTTGCTGGCCCCAGCTGCCCAACGCCAAGCACGCTCGGCGGCTCCATCTCCCCTGGCTATGCCTTCTCCTCATGTCTGTAGACTTACCCCAATCTGACATATGGCTGTGCGCTTTTCAAATCCCTGACACCCCTCCTGGACAGTAAGCTCCAAACCCAAACCCCAAACGAGGAGGGACTTTTCCTTCTCTGATCATGGCTACATTCGCAGTCGGAACAATGCCAGGCACATGTTTGATTAGTGACCGTTAAGTGAATGAGGAAACTCATTCTTTGTGGGAAGGGATGGCACAACCATTCCAGGCCCAGTTCAGACAAGAGACTGTACGGAAGGAAGGGTCCTGTATTTTGTGCAGCCGATGTGTGTTGTATTTGAAGCTCACCTGTGCATTGGGAAAGAAAACTAGGGGTACCAGCCAACCAAAGCCTGGTTGTCAATTTCTGCAGTTTCTGCATCTGGAAGTTTGACAGGATTGCATGAAATCTATAGGTTAGTTTGGAAAGCTTTTTCATCTTAATAAGATTAAGTCCTCCAATCCTTGAACACAGGGTATCTTAACATTCATTTTAACAATTAATTTCAACATCTTGAAATTTTCAGTGAATAAGCCTTTTCTTTTATTAAAGTCATTCCTGTTTTATTCCTTTTCATACAACTTTCCATCAAATTGTATTCTTAATTTTATTTTCAGAATGTTCCTTGCTAGTATTTAGAAATGTAATTTTTAAAAATATTGACCTAATAGTTTCTTATTAGACCCTTTGGGATTATCTACATAAAAGATCGTATTAGTTGCAAGTAGAGAGAGTTTAATTCTTCCAAATTGTGGATTTCACCAGTGCTTTTTGTATCCTTGCTGTATTCCCTCGACTGGTTTCCTATGCTGAATGGCTTGTCTGGAAAAACACCTCTCCTGCTCATACTCTTCATCCTTTGCTGGGTTCAGGCTGTTGGTGCTTTGCTGAGGTATTTCACGTCTCTACTCATAGTCGTCCTTGGTCTGTAGCATTCAAGTGATGTCTTTATCTGGTTTTGCTATCAGGGAAATACTGGCCTCCTAAAATGAATTAGGACGGGTTCCCTTCTATTCTGAAGAATTTTTGTAACGTTGGTGTTGATTCTTCTCTGATGTTGGCTAGAAATCATCAGTAAAGGGACCAGTCAGAGCATTGTTCTGGGGGAGGATGTTTGATTGTCACTAATTCAGTCTCTTTATTTGCTGGAGTTTATTCCAATGTTCTGTTGCTTCTTGAGTCTGAGATGGTAGTTTGGGTCTTTCTAGGAGTGCGTTCATTGTCTAACTTCTGTCAGGTAATGATTCATAGCCTTTCCTTGTAGTTCCTCTTATTTTTTGAAGATCAGTGATAATATCATCTTCTTCATTCCTGATTTTGGTAATTTGAGACATCTTTATTTTTAATATGAATATATATATTTTTGGTCACTATAGCCAAGGGTTTATTATCAATTTTGTTGATTGAACCTGGGTTCTTGTTGATTTCCTTGACTGTTTTTCTGTTCTCCATTTTTGTTGATTTCCGCTTCAGTGATTACTGTTTTTTCCTTCTGCTCACTTTAGGGTTCCCTTGCTATTCTTTTTTAAGTTTCTTAAGGTGGACGTTCAGGTTATTTGTTTAAGATATTTCTTCCTTTTTAATAGAGACATTTATGAATATAATTTTTTCTTTCAAATACATGTTTTACTGTATCCCATAATTTTTGGTCCATTATGCATTTGTTTTTATTCATTTTAAAGTATTTCTATTCTACTTGTAATTTCATCTTTGACTCCCTTCGTTATTTAAGATTGTATTGCTAATTGTATTTCACTGTGACTGAAGAACATATTGGGTACCATTTCAATCATTTTAAGTTTCTGAAGCTTGCTTGACAGCCTAGCATATGGTATAACCCGGAAAATGTTCCATGTGCACGTAGGAGGAATAAGTATTCTGCCCTTGTTGGTCAGAGTGTCCTGTAGACCTCTGTTAGGTCTAGTTGTTTTATATTGTTGTGTTAGTCTTCTAGTTTACCCTTGACTTTCCAAATAGTTGTTCTATCCATCATTGAATATGTGGTATTGAAATCTCTAAGAATTGTTGAATTGCACATTCATTCCTTCCATTCTGTCCTATTTGCTTTGTGTGTCTTAGGGCTCTGTTATTATTTGCATATTGTTTTTTTTGGATGGATTGACTCCTTATCATAATCTTTGAGTTGTAACAATTTTTATTTTTGTCTCTTTGGTCTAATAGACTCTTTTAAGTGCCCCAGCTCTGTATTGGTTACTTTTTGGGTGGTATGCTTTTCTCTTTAGTGTGTATTCAAACCTGTCCACATATTCAAATCTAAAGTGTGTCTCTTATAAATAGCATGCAGTTAAATAATTATTTTTTCACATTATTCCAGTCACTGCTTTTGAGTTGGAGTATTTAATCCATTTATATTTAGTGTAGTACCCGATACTGTAGGATTTGCACCTACAGATTTGCCACATATTTTCTTTATGTCTAATGTCTTTTTTATTATTCTATTCTTCCATTGTTGCTTGTTTGTGTTATAAATAAATGCTTTCTAGTATACTACTTTAATTCCCTTATCATTTTAACTGTTGATTTTTTTTTTAGTTAGTCTCCCTTGGGGATTGCAATTAACTTCTTTTTAAAAATTTTTTATTAATGAGGTTATTGTGCAATCATAAATGCATATAAAGTAATATTATAATAGTCATATGTTCTTAAACCAGAATTATCCCCACATCATCCACATCCCAGTCTCTTGATTCTTCTATATTTTGCCCCTATAAGCAACATAAATGCTTAGATTATGAATCATCCAGAGTTAATTGATTGTGTAAATATTATTTGGATTCTCAGGGGGATAAAGAGTATGCTACATCGTTGCTTGTTTCCCTAGATCCCTCCCTGCTCTGTTTCCCTCTCCTCTCCCCCACATATCTATGGTTTTCCTAGATTATGTGTTGCTATACCTTTGTTGGGTCTAATACATGAGGTTGACTACCTTTCACCCAAGCCTGGGTTTAGCTCCAGCCTCCACAAATGAGTGAAAACATTCAACCCTTGAGTCTCTTAACTTCTTAATTGATAGTAATATTTCTATTTCAGTTTAATACCAATTTAATTTTTTAAAATTTATAACAAAAAAAAACATTAAAAACCCCTATATAGCTCTATTTCTTCCCAGTCTTTTTCTTAGTATTATCAGAAAAATTCATACCTTAATATGCTATATGTCTATGGAAACAGATTTATAATTATTACTTTATGTAGTTGTCTTTGGCATCAGATAGATAAAAAAATAGCTACAAACAAAATTTTGGTTTATAACATCTTCTAATTTTACCTATGTAGTTATTTTTACTTATGTCATAATATCTTTGTGTGTCCTTTTCTTTTAGCTGGAAAGACTCTTTTTATTATTTCTTACAGGGAAGATCTCCAGGCAATAAATCCTGTTTTGTTTATTCATTTGTTTTGTTTTAATCTTAGGATGTCTTCATTTCTCTTTCGCATTTGATGGATGGTGGTTTTGCTGAGGATAAAGTACTTGGGTGACAATATTTTTCTTTCAGCCCTTTAAATATTTCCTCCCATTCTTTTCTGACCACCACAGTTTCTGAGAAGAACGCAACTGTTAATTTTATTGAGATTCACTTGTATGTTGTGAATTATTGCTCTATTACTGCTTTCAATGTTGTCTTTCTGTCTTTAATCATTGACAGTTTGACTATGATGTATCTAGCTGTGAGTTGCTGCGTTTATCCACTTGGAATTTTTTGATCCTTTTCAATATTTAAATTAATATTTTTCATAAAATCTTGAAGTTTCCAGCCACATTTCTTCAATTTCCTTCTTCTTTCTCACTTCTGTTCGTCTGGGACTTCCACTATGCACATATTAGTACCCTGATGAAGCACCACAGGTCTCTAGGGTCCTTTCCTTTTTGTTCACTCTTCTCAGACTGAAAATCCCAGTTGATCTATCATCAAGGTGTGTCTCTTTTATCTGCTAGCTCAAACATGATGTTGAAATCTTCAATGAGTTTTTCATTTCACGTTATTTTATTTTATATGTAATCATTTTATTTAAACTTAGAATACCTTTATAGATATCCTCTATTTGATGAATGTTGTTTTCATATTTCCTTTAGCTCTTTGGACCTGATTTTCTTTAGTTTTTTTTTTTTTTTTAACAGCACTTTAAATCTTTCTCTAATAGTTCTTACTTCCAGGCCGTATAGTTTTTGTTGGTTGTTTTTACTTGTGTTTGAGTAATACTTTATTATTTCCCTGCTTGGCTCTTATTTTGTTTTGAAACTAGACATTTTAAATTCCTTTCAAAATGTTTGGTAACTCATTGTCACCAACTCTTATTGCTATTTCAGGTAGCTACAATGTTTAACAAATGTCACTGATTGTTTCCAACAAACTCTTGTGGTGGGGGGAATATCTGTTCTCACTGTGCAAACTCTGAGTCAGGCCAAATAAAAACAAGTCTGGCAAGTAGTATTCCAAAGGGACTCAAATTAACTGAGGTCAGCTCCCTGGGAACTGGTTTTGGAGGAATTTCAGTTGCACTGTGTCCCCTCTAGAGGCTGATGGGCTGCTGCTTTCCACAGTGATTTGTAGGACCACTGGTTTCTAAGACTAACATGGGGCTGGAGAGGGGACTAGAACAAAGACAAATTAAAATTAATTAAATCTCACTGTTCTTAGCAATCCAAGCCATTTTCTTGAATAAAAACTTCCAAATTTTTCAAAGCATTCATTAATTTTCAGAGGTCTGAAAAGTTTATTTTGATTTTTATTGCTGTTATGGAAGAGAAGACAACAGGAGTGCTTGCACTACCATTTCTGAACAATCTTTTCCATTTATTCATTTTGAACACTTTTAATGTCAGCCTTTGGGAATGCACCAGGGAACAGTGTGCCACTTTTGCCCTCAGAGAGTTCACAGACTGGAGGAGACAGACATACAATCAACATAGGATGTGGCAAAGGTGTTAACAAAGATATTCACAGTGATAATGTTTCCAACAACTCCGTGGTCGTGATAGTTTTCTCAGGAAATAGGTTGGTATACCTCACTTTATGCATTTTCTTTATTCCTAATTTATCTATGTAAATGTTACTTTGTTTCTTAAAGGCATCTGTAATTCCTGTGTCATGGACTCATCAATCACATACCTGTACAAAGTAGAGTGCATTTACTTGCATCACAGGGCTGAGGGGGGGACAATCATCCTCCAATGCTTTTGGGGCATCCTTGCTCCTCTTCCTAGAACCATTCTGCTCTCCAGTGGTCACATGAATCTGTTCATGATACAGATTCAAGCTCTGTTAGCCAGGGGTGAGTCTTGGGTTCCCAGATGATGCTGGTCTGCGGGCCAGCCTCTTAGTAGCAAGGTCCTAACTACTTTGGCCTCTCCAGTCCCATGCCCCACCCCAACATCTTCTTGGTAGGAAACAGCTCTGATCTGCTCTCTCCACCTGGGTTCTTTATATACCTGAAATTCAGAGTGTGGGTGGCAGAGGAAGCTGTTGGGATTTCTCTAGGTCCTTCAGAGTGGAGGGGAAGTTTACCTTTGACAGTGAGTTTCGGGGAGGATTTTCTTCAAAGCCAGGAATAGATGGGGACATTTCCAGGTCACTGTAAAGTGGATCATGTTAGGATTCTCCGAGTGCTGTGCATTGGTAGTACCGGCTAGGAGAACACTAAATGGTTACAAATCATGCAAGGTGTATTTTATAGACCTTTTGTGTAATTTTGTGTAAACATACTAGGAGGTAGAGGGAAGAGAAACGTGTAATGCAGGGGACAGGGAGGCAGGGGCTATGGGAGCTCTCCTGGAAGGGCCACTGCATCAGGCACAGCAGGACAGAGCTTGTTCCTGGAGGCACACAGCCTATGTGCAAATCCCTCACTCATATCGGTGGTAGGAATCTGGGCCTCTTTCCCTGGTGGCTCAGTATCTTTGTTTGTGAGATGGAAGTAGCATCTGCACTTTCATCCCAGTACTTGACTTTCAGCAGGCGCGTACTAATGTCAGACCTTGAGCCATCAGGAGGCCCTTTGCCAGGCTCTTTCCATGATGACAACGTTTGATTCTCTGACTACCCTGAAGGTGTCACCATTGCCGAACTTTGTGGATGAGGTCAGCCAAGAGAGCGTGACCTGTCCAAGGTCAGCGGCTAGACCCCAAGCCAGGACTGGGGCCAAGCCTTGCTGTCTCTGTTTCTTGGAAATGAAGCACACATTCGATGGAAGGCAAACTCCTGGGGTACAGGAGGTGTCTGATCTCCTTAGCACAGGCTCATTCCAATGGTGGTGCATCCTGGACTAGGTGTGCAGTGCCCATGAAGCCCGCTCTGCAGAGTGGACAGGGGCTCTCCAGAGGTGCTGGACTCTTCTGCTGATGCGGGCCAACCACTTAGAAGCAGTGAACAGATCAAGAGTGAGCGGAAGGCGGTGTTCCACCTGAGCAGTGTCACTTCCTACACCCAGGAGCTGCCATCAGAAGAGGCCATTAGCACCTGTCAGATCACAGCCTACTGAAGAGCACCCAGGGCCTGGAGACAGAACCTACAGATGTCTCCTGGGATCACAGGCAGGGGCCCTTGTCCTCCCTGTCAGGAGAGAAACAAGGGATGAAGTGGCCCGGAGACCCAGGCCAGTACGGGATTCTACAGGACTCGTGAACCTCTGAATTGAAGATCTTCATCCATCCTTCCCACTTTCATAGATACAGTGACGAGAACTCTTCAGCTCACATTGAACAAAGATCCAGAAGGAAATGCATTTGTTAAGACAAACTTCTGTGGGAGGCTTGTTGACTTGATTACCGCAGGATCCCTACCGCCCCAGGGGCCTGGACTTCTCCCTCTACCCATGTCTCTGGGCACCCTCTTACTCAATGACCGTTTGTTCCAGAAAGGAGTTGAGGTGTCCTGGAGTGATACATAGATACTAGCAGTAAGAGACAAACCAGAAAGGAAACCAGATTGGCCACTGAATGCAGCCAGGTGTGAGCCCTACAAGACTGTCACTCCCCACAGGTGGCACAGCTTGACTGCCTTCCAGCGGGGGCAACACAGTGACAGGAAACTCATCAGGAACACAAAGCACCTTGTGCAGAGGAGACCACAAAGCGAAACAGGACAGCTGACCAGGAAAGCCACAACCATCAGGGCTTCCCCAGGAGCTCTCTAAAAGGACATCACATGGAAGCTGTGTGCAAATGTCACCGCAGCTTGTGGGGGTCGTGCTTCCTGTGGGGAATCATTTTGCAGCCCTTTCCGATCAAGACCTTTGACGTATGCTGTGTGGCCCCACCAGGTTCAAGGAAAGCGGAGTTTTGGAGGAGAATACAAATGCACGTCTTTCTGCTGATCTTTTCTTGTCCAGGGGTCTATCCTGGACTATCTGGGAGAGATGATGAATAGCAGTTCATAAAATTGTCCTCCAGTAAAGTTTCTTTCTGTTAAAATTGCGGTGGATGACGGGTAGGGATGAGCTTGGGCACCAGAGTATTTGCCCAGGTTGGAGCAGCCCGCGGATGGAATGCCCAGTGACGGGGAGGAGCCCAGCCCTCCTGTGAGCTATCGAGGTCGAGACCAGAGTCCCACCTGGTCCTCTGGGAGAGGGAGAAACATCCACAGATGGGCCACAATTCCTCTTAGAGATCTTTTTCATAACGTGTACGTGCTCGTATGCAGCTACGTCATTGAGGTCTCCAAAATTCCACTCTGTGTTAAGTAGGTATAGCTTTATTTTAGCCTGCCTTGGAAGCTTGAGCTTTCATGAAATATTTAACATGCACTACGCCCCACAGTGTAAAATGATAGCCACAGACCATTACCCATGTAGTTAACTCAGGCGTAAGCACAGGCCCCATCTGTATGAGATATTCCTTGGGGTCAACCTTTCTGCTTACTTCAAGAATTGCTCACTACTGCTCCCACCAGGTCGAGTCCGGGGAATCTTGTTTCTTTGTCTCTTGGCTCTGTGTTTCTCTGTGTTTGCTCCGTTTTCTGTGGGACACTCCCTTCCTGGAGGCAAGAGTGCAGGGGCAGTTCCAGGATTGTGACTTAGTCACTAGCCGTCCAGGAGAACAGAGCTACCTCTTTCCTAAGAGTCCCAATGTTGGTCCCTGCCTTGGATCTAATAAACTAACTTGACTGGTCTCCATTTTCAGGAAATTCCTATGGCAGGGAGCAAATCTGCTGATTGACTGGTCACAGGTCTCGCTTGGTGGGCATGGAGGAGGGACAGCCCCAGGTGAATCACCGGCCTGAGTGTGTGGGAGCAGAAAGACTAGGGACAGTGGGTGCCGCTATGTATAGCAATGGGTATTCCCTTCACTTGCCCAGAGCAGGCCAGAGAGGATCTTGAGCTCCCCCTAGAGGCCAATGCAAAGAAAGCAGAGCTCTGCGTTTCCCTTTTTATTTTTATTTTTATTTTTTACTTTTAGAGAAAGAGGGAGAAAGAGAAAGAGACAATCAATTCAATTTATTTTTTCATCTGGCCTTTGCTTTCTCAAACACCTAGCTGTGCATGTGGTGCTCGGGGTGGAACCCAGGTCCTCTTGCATACCAGGCAAGCACCATAACCTCTGAGCCACCACTCTAGTCCCTGCTGTTTTGCTTTTAATTGAAGAAGCAGTGCTGGTGAATTAACATTGATAAGATAAGACATTCATGTATTTATTCGTGTATGTGCTTGGAAAAGAGAATGCTATCATCCTACCTGTTGCTTACAGCTATATAGGACGACTTGTTTATAGTCTTACATAGAGACTGGAAGGGGTCTGCGGACCAGGTTCTGGGAGCCACAAACACAGGTTCTAGTTTCAGAAAATAGAAAAGTATCTAAGCTTAACTTATCTTCAATACGCTTTCTTAGCATGGTAGCTACAATTTCCAGGAACGCAGAGGAGATGTAGGAAGGGCTAATCTTACACGTATGTGTTTCTGATGTGGACATTTCATAAAGCTATGTGATGCTACCTGGTGCTTAATAGAATGGGCTATGGAACCAGACACTTGGATTTAAATCTCAGCTCTGCCACTTACTAGCTGTGTGACCTTCAGGAAAGTGTTTCACATTGCTGTTCTCACCTCTGTGTCACAGGGCCAATGCGAGGACCCTCAGGTTTTGGTTAGGATTAAATGAGTTAGTACAGCAGTCCTCTGCTATTCATGCAGGACAAGTTCCAAGACTCCAGTGGACGTCTGAAAGTGTGGATAGTGCCGAGTTCTATATACACTAAGCTTGTCCTCCATGCCCTGCGGCATGGCCACCCAGAACCAGAGTTAATCTGTCCTTTCATATTTAATGGCTTAGTGCCCTTTTGCATCACACCTTTGCGCTTTGAGGTGCTGGTTTAGTAAGATAAGAGTCACTCGAACACAACACATCAGTAGTGCCACTGCTGATCTGATAGCCCACACAGCCAAGTGATTGACAGGAGGGTAGATATACAGCACGGACACTCTGGGCAAAAGGATGATTCGCACCCTGGGCAGGACAGAGTGGAATGAAGTGTGATTTCCTCATGCTTCGCAGAACACGGCTCAGCTTAAACTTAGGAGTTGTTTATTTCTAGAATTCTCCATTTAATATTTTTCCAACCACAGCTGACCACAGATAATTCAAGCCATGAACAGTAAAGCTGTGTATGAGGAGGGTCTACTGCATCTGTGAAGTGCTTGTCCCAGTGCTTGACACAGTGTTCCCTGCGTTGTTTTTATTTCTCCCTTCTTGTTCCAAGCTATCGTGCTGAATGGAGCACTCTCGGCCTTTAATTTTCCCTTACCCTTTTAGCGCACAAGGACTCAAGGTGGGTAACAGGAGTTAAGAGATGATGGCAAGACTGTGTCATGATGCAGAGTCTTGGTCAGGGGTACTTAGACTGAGTCATATCTGGAGGACCCTGGTGAAGTCACTCTGCCTCTTTGAATTTCATTTTCTCTTAGGTCTAAGAAAAGGTAAAAGTTACCTGGATTAATCTCTTCATTGTGCAGATAAAGTAAGGTGGAGGAGAGAAAGTGCGTGTTGCTTAATAAAGGTGAGAATTTTGTAACCAAGTCCTCCAGTGGCTCACATCTGGAGGAGCTGCAGGGAAACAGAGGACCAAAGGGTTGGGTAGAAAGATCAAAGGGGGGCACTCACAGGATGCTATGACTGTAGAGAGGGGAGACCCCCTTTCAGCTGTGGTAGGAGGAACATCAGGGGATTAAAATATAATAATAATCATTATAGTATCTGTCTATAATGCCTCACTAATAGCAGTAGTTTTTAATGAGTACTTTATAAACACTTCATCATCTGCACATGAACTTTAGGAGGTAGGTGCCCACATTCTCCCTATTTTATAAATGATAAAAAACGAGACTCAGAGTGTGAAGCCCTTGCACAGAGTTGCCCAGCTGTGAATCTTGCGCTTGCAGAGCCCCAGATACCCTTCCCTCAGGCACTGAGGACTGCCTGCAGGGGGCGATGCTGGGACTGCAGCTGACTGGTCAGTAGAGTCAGGGAAGTCAGAAGGGAAGACAAGAGGGAACCAAGGCAGAGCAGTGAGGGAAGGGTGCTGTCCCGGGCCTCAGTGGGAGCACCCACCAGCCCCCTGATGGAAATGCGACTGCAGCAATCTGTCAAATATTTTCAGCTTCTTGGAGAGAGAGAACAAATGAACAGGGGAATTATCACGGCAGCCATCAAGCTTGCCTGAGCAAGGAAATCGTTCCCCTGTTGCTGAATAGTGATCTAAAGCATTGTTGTGTTTCCAAGTTCATGACTGCCCCAGCGGAACCCTGAACAGGGAATGCAGACCCAGCGGACTCTCTGCAAACCCCGGATTTCCCTTAAAGGGGCAGTCTCTTCATAAATTTGCTGCTTTGGTTATGCCTGCTGCCCCCACCATGTTTCTTCTCTCCTGTCCAGATGTGGTTCATTGGAAATCTCCCATTTGGCTATTTCAAAGCAATTATTTATTTATTTCCTAGGTTTATTTAAATCCCCTTTGCCTAGGCCTGAAAGGCTTTGGGCATTTGCATGAGAACTGGAAACTGAGATAGGCAGTCTGCTCACCAGGAGCAGGAGGGCTCCCCTAATTTAACTGAGGGCCCCTGGTTACACTCTGTGAGGGGAAACTGGCCAAGCTTGGAGATCTCAAGGCCAGTAGGTCCAGAAGGGAACCTCGAGAAGGGCTTTCCATTTCTGTATCTGCTTTCTGAAGGGATTCTCTCACATCTCTTCATTTTCTCTCTGTTCATCAAGTACTCATGAAACATTGCTTAGGTAGCCAACACTTTTCCAGGTTCAAGGACTAGACCCCAATCCAAAGCAACTCACTGTCTAATTGGCAGACACACCAACAGGGGTGCCATTGCCCAAGAAGGCATGCACATTATAGCACCATCTGTGACCTGGAAGTGGTAATACATTGGGAGAAATTTATACCATGGAATACTACGCCACAGTTAGAAACAGTTAGGTCCTCTATATGTCAATATGCTGTAATTCCTGAGGTACACACTAAGGGAAGAACACATGGCTTATGACAGCTACATAAGAGGAGTGTATATAAACTAGAGGTGAAAGTAACTGAATTATTTTCTGGGGGGGGGCAAGGGAAGGATGGTAGAAATGCCAGAAGTTTCTAACTACCTTAATTCTTAAACTGATAAATATATTCATATGTTTCAAATCAACTCACTAGATGCGGCATTAAATGCATGTGTAGTTTGCAGACATACTGTAGAAGGGGGTGTTTCAGAGAAAAAAGAAAGTCTTCTTGTAAGAGTGCATCCTGATAGGACTTTGATGAATGGATAGGAGTTCTTCAGAATGGTGAAACTATACAGTGTGTTTACAAACAGCATCAAACTGCAGGAGAAGTCACAAGAAATGTGGTCACAAGTTGGATCCTGGAGGATGAGGAACTGAACACATGCCACCTTTCAGAAGTCAGGCCCGTCAGAAACTTTGGAGGCCTGGACAGTTCTAGCATTGAAGTCCCAGGCCTAAGGAAGGTGATCTGCATAGGACAACAGGAGACACTGACAGACGGCTCTTTCCACTTGCAAGTCCCTCTTTGAGTTTAATGTATACCATCTCCTCGAATTGTTGCATGAACAAGTACACTAGAATTATCCCTGATTTGCAAATGAGTAAACTGAGAAAGAATCATAGAAATAATCACGGAGGAAACTCAGTTCTTCCCCAAGACTTTTGCTATAGACAGCATGAATTAGAGCTTGCATCCGTCAGGAGAAAGGACAAAGCCACTCAGGAGGCTAAAAAAAATGTAAGCAATGATGATCACAATTATGTACATAAATGCACAAAAGAAGCGCTGACGGGAACACTCCAAAGGGTGGCTTTTCCTTCTTTTCTTTTCGGTGGCTAAGCTGGTGCTGGGGTCGTGTTACTTTCATAACAGAAACTGTGCTTCTATGAGCAATGCAAAAACTCTCACCTCAAGGCTGCAGAGTGAGTGGCCGGCAGATGATTCCGGGATGACACAGGCAGAAACGGGAGGGGCTACACGTGACCAGTGTGCTTCCCTGAGAAGGAGCGGAGAGGACCAGCCCTGGGCCCAGAGCATCAGGCAGGCAACAGTATCTGGTTAAAATGAAGCTGCAGTCCCCTTATTATCACAGTGTTGATATTTACAGTTTCTTCTTATTTACAGAAGTACTATAAAGTTTCCCTTTAAAAATGAATATGACATTATCTGTATGTTAGAATATAATTCAAGCTCAAGAAGGACATGCTGCCATTGGTTATGGTGAAAAAGATGGAGAAAGGCCATGAAGTTTGAGCACCCGCCGCAGGTGTTTGATGCATGTCTGTGGATTGACTAATCAAAAGCTGCTGGACAGAAGCAGGCGACGCACTAACCATCTCCCAGGTCAGCAACCCTGACTTACCCACATATGGGGTACTTGCCATTCTACATAACTCAAATAGATTTTCTTTCCCACAAATGTAAGCAAAAAAAATTAGTTGAGTTAACTTCCTGCCTCAGAAGAAATTTTGGTTGCTGTTAAGTGGTTGTGCGGAGGAATAAATCCCTAAGCAAATTAAATTGTCCTTGGTCTGCCTGGATGCCCTTGACTCTAATGCTCAATACCATCTTGAGAAAGTTCGTCTAGTTCCTGTCACAACTTCTACTTCTGTAAAAAATGGGAGAAACCCCATTCCCTCCCACCTCTCAGTTTTTCTAAGGATGAAAGGAGGCGATGAATGATAACAATTAAAAGTAGTTATTTAAGATAATTCTATTGCATAAGATTTTTAGAAGAGGAATTGAATACTGTACTCAGAGGCAGATAAAAAGAGTGGTAAAAGTGTCAATGCCAATTTCCAGCCATGTGACCTTGGGCAAGTCACTTTATATCACCAAGTCTTTTTCTCACAGGATTTCTCGTGGGGTTTTTGTGAGACTAAGGGAGGTGACACATATAACCCCTGCTACAATGCCAGGTGCACAGTAGACCCCAAAGACCTCATTCTGTCTTTCATTTGTTCTGCAAGTAATCAGTGAGCATCTACCACTTGCCAGACTAGGGGCATCAGGTACATCCATGGGTAAAACTGAAAAGTTTCTGCACCCTCCAGGGTGGGCAGTGCCAGGATCACTCATCCTCGTCAATGTACATGAGCCTCCTGGGATGTCTCTGGCCTCAAGTGGGCATCAGTTCCTGCTTGGAGGAAAGAGTGCACAGGAAGGTAGGCATGGTAGAGGATGGAGGTGGCGGGACTTAGTCACAGCACTCAGCCACTGGACGCTTCTGGTCATGGCCTTCTCTTCCATCCCTGTGCTGACTTGAGTGGCGAGGGAGCTGGTAGGGAAGACAGTACTCCTGCTGTGGGTCCCCAGCCTACTGGAAATGGTGCATGTGACTCATGCTGCAAAATTTAGTTTTAAAAAATGAAGCTTTTCCTAAAATAAGCAACAAAGCCAGGATCTAAGTGATAACAGAGGACCTCAAAGGCCATCATGGAAGTAAAATGGGAGGGGGGAGGGACAGCATGGAGCTCATCACCTACTTTGTGTCGAAAGCTGTGCTTCGTGTTACTGAGCCACATCTCCGAAGATGTACGACAACCCAGGTACTATTTTCCCAACAGAGAAACTGTGGCTTAGAGAATTTAAATGGCTTGATCAATATGTTCAGCTATCATGGGGTAGCCCTCACATTCCAATTCTGGAGTTGCTGTATTATCTTTTGCTGAGGGTTTTTTTTTTTTTTTTACAGTTAGTCGGTCTATACTCAGCCACATGTGAAGTCCAGACCATGCACTTGAACCTGTCTTAAATATCATATTTCACTGCATATCACTACGTATCAACACACTGTGGCATTGGTAAGTCACAGCGCGGGGTACAGTCCTCCAGATTCTGTAATCACCAGTTTCACTTGTAATATCCAAGGTTTCCTAGAAGGCTAACAACCTCCCTCTGGCCTCCTCCTCTTTAAGATTACTTGAGTCTCGTTTTGTTGTCCAGCTTCTGAAACCAGTGGCTTTCATGAAATGCAATTCCGCAAGCAGTAACCTGAGAGGTACTTCCAGAGGTGTTAAATTCCCTCCATATCTCACTTGGCTTTTGTTTATTCATGCATTAGAACTGGATGGATTCTGTCATCCTGGATTTAGCTACTTGCTAAAGAAAGAAGTGTGTTTGCAGAAGGTACCCATCTGTGATAGTAAAGGAAACAGGAGGACAGGCTGGAGTGGAGCGTAGGCAGCCCAGCTTCACAGGGCTTTCCAAAGTCTACCTTCATCTCAGCCGGGACTACAGAGGAGAGTCTGATCCTCCAAGTAGTGTGATGGAAGGGGCCCAGGACCTGCATGTGACAAAACTTCTGGTCCATTAGTTCATTAGTCATTGGATAAGCAGGTCCAAAAACACATTTCCTGGACCTAGCCTCGTCTTTCCTCCAGTGTCTTTCCTTGCCTGCCCTGCTGAGGGAACAGTTGTGCACCAGCCTCACAGCAGCCTTTAATACATATTTCCCTCCCCTCCCCATTCATGTGTTTGAATTATGAGCTCCTAGGTTAGGACCACAGGACCCTATGGACACAGCTGATTTGGTTGGGAGTGGACTGACCCCCAACCCAAACAGGGTCAAGAAATCTTTCCCTGAGAATTAGGCGTGGACCTGAGAGATGCCATCATCTGTCAGTCTCTGTCTGGGAGGTTTGAGTATGATGTACTTGGGAAAGCTGTTGGTAACCATGATACTCAAAGAAGCCAGGGGACAGAAAGAGGTGGGATTAGGAGAGAAGGAAATGGAAAGAAGGGGAAATGAATGCACATGTTGCATGGGAAGGAGTAGAAAGGAGAGGGAGCCTATGAGCCTGGTTCTGGGAGTACATCAGACCTCGCAGTCTTTCCATGAGACGACCTGGTTTTGTTTTGTTTCTATTTCAACAATAAATTCCCTTTATTTCTTAGGTGTCTTTAAATTGACTCTCTATTATTTGCAATCCAAGAAATCCTAAATATTAAAGCACAGATCCCCTATAAACCTCTCTGTTTCCTGTTTCCCACACCTTTCATCCCACCTTTGGCCTCTAGGCCCTGGACTGCCCTTCTGGCTGCCAGCTGCCCAGGATCTTGCTCTTCTGTGAAGCCTTGCTTGTTGCTCAGCATGGGCCACCAGTAGTGGAGCTATGCACTGAGTAAGTGCTCAAAACCCTGGTCAGACAGATTCTGGGTTAGAATCCTGGCTATGCTGACCAATGGCAGAACCTTGAGCTAATGGTGTAATTAAGATGTCTGATCCTGAGTTTCCTTGGCTACAAGCAAAGATGGAAGCACCAGTTTCTGTCTTATAAAGTTTGGCATGAGAACCAGCTGAGATGATATATGCACAGCACTTAGCACAATGCCTGGTACATAGGAGTGCTTGCTACATCTCACTGTACTATCATCACCACCATCACCAGCACCACCGCCATCAATACCACCACCATCACCACCGTCATTACCACCACCACCATCACCATGACCATCATCACCACCATCACTAGCACCACCACCATCAGCACCACCACCACCACCATTACCATCACCATCATTACCATCACCATCACCACCATCACTACCAGCACCACCATCACCACCACCATTACCATCACTACCACCATCCCCATTACCATCATCACCACCATCACTAGCACCACCACCAACACCACCATCACCACCACCACCATCACCATCATCACCACCATCACCAGCACCACCACCATCAGTACCACCACCATTACCATCACCATCGCCATCATTGCCATCATCACTAGCACCACCAACACCACCAGCACAACTATTACCATGACCACCATTACCATCACCATCACCACCACCACCATCATCCTCACAACCATCACCATTATCACCACCACTACCACCACCTGCAAGATCATCGTCATCATCGTCATCACTGTTATTCTGCATGTGTCACCAGAAAGAATTGATTGCATAAGGTTATTGTGATCAAAGTAGTTTTCCATTTCTGTAACTAGTTATCACAAACTTGATGGCTTAAAAAAGACTCTTTGGGGGCCTGGAGTGGTGGTTCAGTGGTACTGTACTTGCCTGGCATGTGGGAGGACCCAGGTTCAAACCCCAGCACCACGTACACAACTAAGTGTCAGAGCAATGCAAACCAGATGAAAAACTAAATAAAATTGACTCTCTTTTTCTCTCTCTCACTTTCCCTCTCTATTAAAAAAAGAAGACCCTTTTGTCACAGTTCTGCAGGTCAGGAATCTGGTGACAGCCCAGGTGGCTCTCTGCTCAGGGTATCATGAGCTGCATTCAAGGCTTTGGCCAGACTGCATCCTCTCCTGAATCCTGGGACCCTCTCCCAACCATTCAGACTGTTAGCCATTCAGTCCTGTGGCTGAGGACTGAGGCACCTGTTTCCTTCCCAGGTGTCAACCAGAGTTCTTTGCAATCTGTTAAAGGCCACCCACCTTCCTGGCTGTTATGGTTTGCATGAGAGGTGTTCCCCTAAAGCTCATGTGTGACAATGTGAAGACTGAGGTGAAATGATGGGGTAATAATCCCTCATAGGCATTGACTGGCAACTGAAGGCAGGTAGGGTGTGGCTGGAGGAGGTGGGTCATCAGGGCCATGCCTTTGGCTGCATATTTTGTGTCCAGTGTGGAGTCTCTCCCTCTCTGCGTCCTGGAGCCATGCTTTCCACCATGCCTTCCGCCATGATGTTGTGCTTCCTCTCAAGTCCTGAGGAACGAAGCAGGCCTTCTATGGTCTGAGACCTCTGAAACCATGAGCCCCTAAATAATCTTTTCCTCCTAAAATTGTTCCTGTCAGGTGCTTGGGACACAGCAATGAAAAAGCTGACTGAAACACCGGCCGTGTGACCCGCTCGCCTCTGGAACCAGCGATGGCAAATCTCACTTGCATTGAATCCATTGAATCCCTCCATGCTCTCTTACTCCTCTGTCTCTGCGCCCTATGCTCAGAGTTAAAGGGCCCCTGAGACGAGGTCAGGTGCACCCAGGTCATCTTTCTACCTTAGAATCAGCTGTGTCATAAGGAAACCCAGTCACAGCAGTGAAATCCTTCCTATTCAGTCTTTGGAGTTATGCAAGGGTGAGGATCTCAGAGGCCATTTGAGAGCTCTGGGTCACTATGAGCCTGTGAGGGTAAACTTCCCAGCATGGGACTCGGTACTGGCAGGTATTCGTCGAGTGATGCTCCTGGTTATTTCTTCTGATCCTTGGTGTTCATTTCAGTCCTCGACCAGGCTTCTGTCTTCCCTAGTGTCAGCTCTACCAGCGTCTTTCCCCCTCCTCCTCCTTCTTTTTCAGTTATGGGGAAAGGCATTTGATCCCTACAGGCTTCGAGATTTGGTGTGTGCTTCGTAGGATTGAGCTGAATGGCTGTTGGAGGTCACAGCTAAGCTGCAACTGTTTGGGAAGTGGTTGTCACTTATGATGGGGTTCTCAAGATGTTCACTCCCTGCCAGATTCAAATGTTTTCCAAATGAAAACCGCTGACCCTTTGCATTTGTGACTTTTCTAAATGGGCACAGAAAACACTTTTCAATAGTGATAAAGATAAGAGGAGCTGAATAGATAACACTACACTCTTTCTACTTTGCCCAGCCCCGCCATGTTCGTGAGAGTGGCAGTGTGGAGGGAAACAGGCCTTCCTGATGCGCATACCCAGAGAAGAACCCCATTTACCCACTGCTCCCTGCCAGGCCTTTGGCTGGGTGGGATAGATAGTGGTGTGAGGAAGCCAAGCAGGGAATCCATTCATGCCAAGAGCACATGCCAAGTGGGCTGAGCTGACAGTGACACTAAGCTCATCCATTACAAGATTTCAGACAGAGTCAAGTGCTATCCAGACATGAACAGAGTGATGCCACTGAATGTGCCTGCAAGAGGTGCTACCTTGTTCTGAATTCCTTTCTAAGTGAATGAGATATTGGCTGAGATCTAAACGAAGCAAAGGAGGCATCCCTACAGAGAAGTGAGAGTATTCCAGGCACAGCGTCACGCCCAGCAGATGTCCTGGATTGGGGGTCGGGGTTATGCAGTGCAGTGACAGGCACCTGGCGAGTAAGGGAGAGAAGGCTGGTCAAGGAGATGGACAGCAGGGTGACACCCAGTCACACAGGGCTTTGAAGGCCACCCAGACAGCTGTGAGTCGATGCAGCACAGTAAGCAAAGCCCCCGGAGGAGTATGGGACCCAAATGACATTGTAATACATTTTATAATTCACTGCTTTTTGGCACCTAGTTTTTTTTTTTTTTTTAGATATAACTCACATTCTGTAAAATTCCCCATTTTAACATGTACCCTTGGGTTTCAGTACACTCACAAGGTTGTGCAGCCGTCACCTCTAGATCTGGTTGACTTTTTAATACAACAGCCTGGCTGCTATGGGAGGGGACCGATGAAGACAGGGAAGGAAGCCCCTTGTGTGACCTGGTGAGATTGGACGGGACTGGATGGGGCCATGGTGGTCCTGGGAGAAGTGATGGTGCTGAGCCTTCCAGCTATCCAAACAGAGCAACCCCACGCAAGAGGGCACAAGCTGCAAGAGCGATGCCCTAGCTGTGGGTCTGCCACCCACTACCTGCCTACAAATTGTTAAATTATCATCCTCAGCTTCCCATCTGAAAAAAAATTGAATACCCACCTTGTTTGTTTGTTGTGAAAATAAAATCAGATACAATGCACATGTCAATCACAGAGCCAGGACATACGGTGTGTTCCCCAGCATCGGTTTCTTCCACTGTGAGGTTTTCAGGGTTGAATCCTCCCTCGAGTCCCACTGCCCGGACCTCCATCCACCCCCAGAAGGCTGCCCCACCTTGTGGTTCCTTATTAAGCTTCTGTGCAGGCTTTCCCTAAGCCATACCTGGACAGTCCTCGGAGGAACTGATTGGCCTTCCATCAGCCAAGAAAAAATCACTTTGGGGGTTCAGAGGATAATGTGGCTCTGACTCCATTGCCACCACACTGTGCGATCCTGTGTGGATCACACCACTTCTAGATTCCGCTTCCTTGGAGGAAGACTGATGAACACAACCTTTACTTTAGGGGGACCACATGTCCTGATTCACCCCAGTCTCTTCTAGTTTAAACAAACTGGCCCAGCATAACTACTAATAACTATGTCTTTCATTGTCAGAAGTCATCTGGTTTGGACAATAAATTACTTGGTCATTCACTTTATTCACTGTGTTATTTTCCCCACAGGTCAAATTAGACCTTTTTATTTATGCTTCAGCTGAAATACCCAAAGTGCTGAGTTCTGACAATTTAAGAGTAATCTGGAGATCTTCAAGGACTACTTTTTTTTATTATTATTAAAGGAGGTTATTCCTGCTGGAACTGGTGTTGAAGACGTGACTTTTTCACATTTAACATGGTTCTGCTTTAACTTCTGAATAAACCAGTCTGACCTCAGCTGGTGCCACGAGAGGCGTGCCCTGGCCTGGGAAAGTAGCATTTGTGAGGCTCCCTGTGGGTCGCATGTATACTTTGGCTTGAAAGAGGGGATTTTTCTCACATATGGTGTGTGAGGCAGGAGCTGCTGATGCTTGCCCAGCGGCTCAACAGCACAGAGCCAGTGTCCAGGGATTAAGACGTCTGTGCCCCCTGGTTCCTGTGACGTCCTCACAGGGACTCCCTATCTGCACACGTCCACCCGCCAGGCAGAAGGAAGAGAGCAACGCTTGCATAGGAAAACCCCAAAGACTCCCTCGTGCATTTCGCTGGCTGGAACAAGGCCAGGTGACTTCTCCACCCTACCAGGGAAGCCGAGAGAGTGAGTGTTTGGGGTGGTTCTTAATGACATTGGGTCATCATTCCTTCAGGAAAGAAAGGAGGGAGAGCGGATGATAATAGCTGAGTAGGAGCATCTGCCATGTGGGTAAATTTCAGCCATGACTTTTTATCTGAATGTGCTGTTTCATCAGATGGGAATGTAAGTATGTGCTGACTGAGGGTTCACTGTGAATCCACTGGGTTGGTCGCTCAAAGGAAAAGAAGTCAAAATAGTCACTAGCACCCTTAGGGTGCTTCATTACTTTTGTTCATATTACCTAGTGCAGTTCTAGGAGCATGGTAGACCATAAATGAGTTAGATAAAGAAGTACAAGGCCACTGACTATCTACACCTCGCAAAGAATGGTCCATAGACCTGTAGCATCCGCGTCAGTCACCAGGAAGCATGTGGTGCTCCACCGCAGACCTGCTGAACCGGAAACCCCTAGTGATCTGCGTGCACAGTGAAGACTGAGCAGCTCTGCTTGGTACAGCAACGCTGGAAGCAGCTTGCCCTCATGTGCAGAAATAGGACGATAGGCATGTGCGTGGACAGAGGGAGAGTCTTCTGTGTACAGAGGAACCATCATGTCCCAAAGAGACTTTTGTCTTTGATTTATACCTAGTTCTCTCCATTCCCTATTTCAGTGACTTTGGCTAACGAGTTAGTCCCTGATACTCTATTGCCTCTTCTGGAAATTACCCATCAGGGCAGTTGCCACAGGGCACATAAGGAACAAGCTATCCAAAGTGTTGTACAGGTTGCCTGCTAAGTTGTGGGCCTCAATCAGTGAAATTAACACAGTTGTGCAACTCTTAGGGTTGCAGTCACTGTTTCTGAGGATTGGGGGACACACTAAAGCATCATCACTGGGAGGCATCTTTCAAAGCATGCATGTGGCCTGGGATGTGGCAGATAATTGTGGTTTGTATTAGTCAGGAGAAGCTGCTATAACAAAAAACCACAGGCCAGGGAGCTAAAACAACAGACGTATATTTTCTTACAGTTAAGTCTGAAAATCAAAGATTAAGTGCAAGCACATCTGGTCCGATGAGGGCTCCTTTCCTGGCTTGTAGATGGCCACCTTCTTTCTTCCCTCATGTGGCCCTTTCTGGATCCTTCAGGATGAGGGTTGCAATTTTTAGGACTTCATTTAATCTAATCAGCCCCTTAGAGGTCCTATTGTTAAATATGCCACATTGGGGGTTACGTTGAAGCCTTGTCTTGGAGAAGGTGGTGGCACCATTGGGTCCTTAACAAGATGACCACTAAAATCAAAGAAAGGGCTGGCAAGGTGACCCCCCTCCAAGTGTCCAAAGGTACAGGGGCTGCTGTGACCAAGCAGGACATCCCAGGCATCTGAGAGCCACAGCAGCACTGTTCTCTGGCAGTTCCACCAGCTGGAGTTTGAAATCCAGGGTGGGGACAGGACCACACTCCCCGACTGCTTAAGAAGAGAAGCTTTCCAGGAGCTCCCCCTTCTGGGTTCCCAGGCCACCCTGGTGTTCTGCACTTGCGTCATTTGGTCACGTGCCACCTTCTTTCTGTGTCTTCACACCATGCTCTCTGTGTGTCGCCTCGCTATATAAATTTCCCATTTTAAAAAAGACATCACTCATTTTGAATTAAGGCTCACTCAATGACCTCATTTTAACTGGATTACCTCTAACACATTCCTCAAGGTCAGAACCTGGGGACTCGGGGTGGGGCTTCAACATATCTTTTTTGGGGGATGCAATTAAACCCATAACACTAAGCTAGGGTTCATGGTGAGAAGTTGATGTAATTCCAGATTGGAGAGGGAACTGAAGTTAAGAGAACAACCAACCCTATGTTGTATCTATGGCCACAGCAAAATGCTCAAGCAAACAAACAAACAAACAAAATCAGGTTTGGAAACAGCCAGCAAAATACAATGTTCTTTCCAAAAACCAGTGTGGGCAAGCCTTTCAAGGATTCTGTCTTCCTTGCTCATTTGATGGTGCTTTGGGATGAATGTTCATCTTCCTGCTCTCTGTGGAAATGAATAATGTCACAGGGGCCTTCCTGAGTGTCAGGGAAACATGTTGTAAGGATATTTCTGACTTAATATGGTAGGAGGTTGGAGGGCCTCTCCCTCCCTCTCCTTCTCCTCGCCTCTCTCTGCCTGTGGTGGCAGCAGAAGTCTCTTTCTCAGCAGTGACAGGCTGAGAGAGCAGAAGATGAATCTGAGCTGGGCGTGGGTGTGATTTCTCTTCTCTTGCAAGGCCTCTGCTTGGAGGATACGGAGCTGTTTGCATCCTGGCCTAGGAAGCAGAGCATGTGACAGCCAGTTTGCAGATGAGGGCTTTGCAGGCTCCAGGGATTCTTCCTCCTAGTGCTGAAAGGGTTCAGTTTGGATGCCGACTGTGATCTCCACCGCCACTCTGGGAGGCAGCCTTAGGGAGAAGATGGGGGGTTAGGGGGGTCCTGTCACCTGTAAACAGGTGAACCAGATCCAAAGTGGCCCTGAGACAGCCGCAGCTACTCACAGAGCCACCTTCCAGGTGAAAGGGGTAAAAGCAGCTTCAAAAAGATCCCATCCTGTCCGTCCTTCCCAGACCCCTAGTGCTCTGTGGAGCTCACCAACTACGTGGGCTGTGTCTTTACAGCACCCTCTCCCCAGTTGTCCCAACAGGAGATTGTGGCTTATCATCGGTCTTAATGCACAATGCCCAGAGTATCTCTCTGCCTGTTATATTTTGCCCCATTTGGGGAGACATCATGCCTTTGGTCCCTTGCTTGGTATATTTGGTGAAAGAATATCCCTTCCCATAGCTTGTTTAGAACCCTTGATCTATGCACTGCCCTGGCTTAACTGGCTACCTGGCTCCAGTTCACACTGCTAGGAGTCCTGGCCTGGGTGTGCTGACTGGACATTGTCCCTGAGAAGGTGACCCACGGACACTGAACACAACATTCAGAGTTACCTTCAGAGTTACATTGCAGACAGGATGGAATTGCAAGCAGTGAGAGGCACCTATCCACCTTGGTGTCCCCAAAGTCCTGCAGCCTTGACTTTGCCTCCCTCCTGGAGTCACAAACTCAAGCTGACTTCGGGGCCTGGCTGCATTGGGTCTGCACCACCACCTGCTGCTGTCCACCGCTACCATCTTGGCAGAGTCACTCAGCCACATTCTCCTGGGAAGAAGGTCACTAGCTGTGCCACTCTCTGCCACATCCAAGAAGGCCTGCATGAAGCACAAATGTGGTCATCGCTGCACCCGCTCTCCCTGTGCCAAACCCTCCAGTGGCCTCTTTCTCTGCAAGATGAGCGCTCAACTCCTAACCAGTGGGGACTCTGAGATCCGGCTCCAGCCACCTGGCTTCATCTTGTAGAGCTCCTTCCCTTCCTCCTGCCACTCATTCATTTCTTTCAAGAGTCAGAAGAGAGGACACCTCTGGAGCAAGACTTCCAGGCACCCTCAGGCTGGGATGGTGCCTTCTCCCAGAGTTGTGCCAGGGTTACCCTTCTGCAGATCCTCAACCACAGTGGACTGAAAACGTGGCTATAGTAAAAGTAAGAGTGCTGCTCTTGAGTGTATGCTAGGTTCTATCATTTTTCTAAGTGCCTCAACAACTCTCTAGGTGGGTGCTAAGTGTGAGCTCCGTGAAGGCAAGGATGATTCCTTCTGCCATTATGTGATGAGAAATTGGACCAAACCAGAGGTGTGTCACTGTCTCTCCAACTATATGGTCTTAGTGTGGGAGTGAACAAACACATAGACAAGTGAGAAGGGGACTCATTCAGTGTGATTGTCCCTCTGTCCTTATTGCTCAATAGCATTATTCCTTTGTCATCACTTTGAGACTGGAATATTTTGGGTTCATGAAAAGGAAAAGCCCACTAGTTGAGAAATTGTGCGCACCTGATTTACGTGTGTTAGTCAACTTTTCATCGCTGTGACAAATTACTGAGAAAAGCAACTTAGAGAAGGAAAGGTCAATTTCAGCTCATAGTTTCAGACGTTGCAGTCCATGGTCAGTCAGGTCCCTTGCTTGGGGACTAATTGAGGCAGAACCTCACGGCAGAAGGGCAAGACAGAAAAAAGCTGCCCAGCTCCTGGCAGTCAGGAAACAGAAAGGGAGGCAGAGAGAGTTAGAGACAGAGATAAAGATGAGAGAGAGAGAGTAAGAGAGACAGAGATACAGAAAGAGAGAGAGAGAGGAGGGAGCAGACAAAGGCAAGTTATGGTCCCCGAAGGGCACACCCCAGTGATCACCTTCCCAAACCCTGCCCCACCTGCCCACCATCCATCACCTCCCAGTGTCCTCTCAGATTATTAATCCATCAAATGTATTAATTAATTGATGCCTTCAGAGCCCTCATATCCAATCATTTCCCTGAAGCCAGACCTCTGAACTTAGTTGCATCGGGGACCAAACCTTCAACACAAGAGACTTTGGGGGACTTCCCACATCCAAACCATAACATTGTGGAAATAAGAAATGTCTACCCACCGTTGGGGCCTACAGTAACCCTGATCAGCTGATGGACCTCGCTTGCCACTCCCTGCGCCACTGGAACCAGCCCAGCCCTGCCTGAGATCTCAATCTTCATTCAAAGTGTGGTGTCATCTGGTACTAAGATTTAAAATAGAACCCAACAATGAATCCCAGGAGTCTACAAACGTGATTATGATCAACATGCACCCACCCTTTCCTCCTCCTTCCTTTTCTCCTCTTCTCCAACTGTCACACTTGTCATCATCATTAGCAGCAGCAGCAGAAGCCCAGTTGTGGCTGTTGCCAGGCTTTTGCTGACCGTGATGCCCTCTGTCTCTCTTCCGCCAGGGGCCTTCTGGAAACCTTGATTAAATCTGCTCTATTAGACCCGTGCTCTTTAGAGCACAGAACACACACCATGGCCTTTAGCATGCAAGCTTTTCCATCACAGCACTAAAATCTTGTGTACTTTTCTTCCTTCAAAGTCAATCAACAGAGAGCTGGCTACAGATTGCCAGCTCTACTCCTTCCAAAGGCCAGCAGAGCCTCCCAAGTCCAACCTCATCCTCCCCTCTCTGTTGTTATACCCATCATTGCCTGTGTTTGCAGACATTTGCTGGGGTCTGCTCCACCTTTTATTTGTCCAAAACCCAAGACTTCTCTTTCTAACATTTTATGACCCCCTTTCTTCAAGGCCATTGTTACCCTCTGCCCACGACCCTGCTTAAAGTGCTTAGCAGCCTCTGTGTGGGACATGTCATTTCACAGCAGCAGGGAAAGAAACAGGACTTCCCCTCGAAAGTCAGCCCTTTGAGCATGTTTCTCAGTTTCTCTGAGTCTAAGCATTGTCTGAAACACTGGCATAATCACATCAACTTCAGAACAGGCTAGTACACAGCAGGTGCTCTACATAGAAGACCCATCTCTTCCATCAGCCGTGATGCTAACACCATGTGTCTCATCTGAAGTCATGGGTACTCATGAGTACCATTACTACTCTCATTTTCCTGGATAGAACAAGTCCCATGGGTAAGCATGACATCCACAGGGCAGTGGCAAAACGGAGTAGTGGGTTTACCATCTTCCTACGGAGAAACAGGAAGAGTAATGTTGGTACAACTTCTCCACATACCACAGGACCAGTTGGGGAAATGAGAAGCCTCCTTCTTTTACTTTTACCTTTTCTTTTTTTTTTTTTATTAAATGGATAGAGAGTTACAATTGAGGGGGAAACATTATCAAACATTCAAGAACATATATATATTTATTTATATATATTTAGTTAGTTATCCAGGGCTAATGCCATGTCATGGATGCCCAGCTTGGGTTCCCCATGTTGCTGTTTCCCCCAGAAGAATACCTGAGTTAAATGGATATCTCATGGAGGTCAGAGATCTCCTTCTGAGATGATTCCCCTATATTCCCACCCTCCAGTCTCCTAGATATCCTTCCTAATCCCTCCCCCCACCCTGTTCCCCAGCCTACCCCTCCAAGTATCCTAGGGAGTCATCTCCCTATTGCGTTAAGAATCATACAATTTGAAGTTATTGTTAGCTTAGCTGTCTAACATACTGCTTCCCCATGTATTCTAGCTTCCACAGATGAGAGAAACCTTTCGGCTCTTGAGTCTCTGAGATTGGGATACTTCACTTACCATAATTATTTCCATATCCATCCATTTGATTTCAAAAGCCATAATACCATCTTCTTTAATGGCCAAGTAGTATTCCATTGTATATATGTACCAAAGTTTTTGTATCCACTCTTTGAGTGAGGGGCATCTGGATTGGTTCCATAAACGAGCTATAGTAAAGAGCTGCTATAAACATTGATGAAGCCACATCACTATAATATGCTGATTCTAACTCTTTTGGGAAAATACCCAGGAGTGGGATAGCTGGGTCTTAAGGTGGTCCCATCCTTAATTTTTTAAGGATTCTCTACACTGCTTTCCATAGTGGTTGAACCAGTTTGCAGTCCCACCAGCAGTGTCACAGTGTTCCTCTTTTGCCACAGCCCCTCCAGCATCTGTTGTTGTTAGAATTTTTCATTTTTGCCACTCTAACAGGAGTGAGGTGGTATCTCATTGAAGTTTTGATTTGCATTTCCCTTATAACTAATGATGTAGAGCATTTTCTCATATATTTATGGGCTTTCTGTACTTCCAAAGGTGAGAAGTTTCTTTTAAGATATGTAGCCCATTTATTGATTGGATTATTTGTGATTTTGGTGTTTAGTTTCTTTAGTTCCTTGTATATTCTGGATATTAGCCCTCTGCCCAAGGTGTAGCAGGCAAAAGTTTTCTCCCATTCTGTAGGTTCTCTTGATGCTCCTGACTAGATATTTAGCTGTGCAGAAGCTTTTTAGTTTAATTGCATCCCATTCATTTATTCTTGACTTTACTGCTTGATCCATGGGAGTTTTGTTAAGGAAGGCACTGCAGACTCCTATGTCCTGTAGTGTTGACCCTACTTCTTTTTCTAGTAAATTTAAAGTTGTTGGCTTAATATCCAGATCTTTGACTCATTTTTTATTTAATTTTTGTGCAAGGCGAAAGGTAAGGATCCAGCTTCAGTTGTCTACACATGGCTGTCCAATTTGTCCAGCACCATTTGTTGAACAGGCTTTCTTCCACACTATGCTTTTGTCCCCTTTATCAAATATCAAATAGTTAAATATATGGGGGTTTTTCTCAGGATCTTCTATTCTGTTCCCGATCGAGAAACCGCCTTCGAATACCACAGAAAGCCCAGGTTAAGACCACTCCTTGTGACAAGTGGAGAAAACCCACATTTATTGAACACCTGCTCTATGCCAGACACGGAATTGAGGATTTGGTGATATTTTATTGCATTAAAAATTCACATATTGAGTAGAAAGGTCAGTAAAAATGGAAATTATTGTATAGTCTCTAGCAAATACTGAATATATATATAAAATTGGCAAATGCTGAGGAGTTGAAAGTTTAGAACCTCCTCTTTTAGGGTTGGTGCTTTGGGATGAGAGATAAACATAACGATACAGAATGAGCTGGCTACTTTTATGTCTTCTTTGGGAAAATGTCTTTTTGTGTTTTTGTCCATTATTGAGTTGTGAGTTCTCTACATATTTTGGATATTAACCCCTGATAGTGCCCATCAATGAGTGAATGGATAAGTAAATTATGGAATTATACAATGGCATATTATTTATTCTTAAAAAGGAAGATACTGCCATTTGTGACCACATGGAGGGCACCGTGCTAAGTGAAATAAGCCAGACAAAGGAGAAGATACTGCATGTTTCACTTGCATGTGGAATCCCTTAAAACAAAAGCCGCAGAAACAGAGAGAATGGGGGTTACTCATGGAGTGGGGTGGGGGAACACATGGGGAGAAGTGGGTCAAATGGTTCTGACGTGCTGCGATGCAAGACAGACAGATCCAGAGATTTAAGGGACAGCTCAAGGACTAGTCAGCAGTTCAGCATTGTTTCCTGAACGTTTTCCAAGAGTAGACTTCATGTACTCTCACCACACATGCAAAATGGAAGCTGTGGAAGGGGAGGCAGAGGTTAATCTGGTGAATTGTGGTTGTCGTTTCACTATGTATATCAAAACAGCACGCTGTAAGCCTTTTAGACGCACATGAAAGAAAAGATGAAAAACGAATAAAATGAATGAGGCCATAAGAGAGTAAAACATGAGTGTCTTTCAGAGGTCTGGGTTCATAGTGATCTAAGATATGGAGAAAATCACCAACAGGACAGAGGGAGCGAGGGATCCCAGGTAAAACGTACTTTCTGCTTGGAAATTAGGAAGAACACGTTGCCAACTTCATGGTCTCTGCGGTGGCGATGCCCCCACACAGGTCTACTGACCGTGATTGACTGCCATGGGCCCAGCTCTGCACAGGGCATCAGCCAACAGGCCCTATGCTACGGTGCACAGGCGGCACTGACAGCATAACTGGAGCTTATGCAACAGAAACCCATTTCTCATGGTGCTGGAGACTGGAAGTCCAAGGTCAGGGTGCTGGCACGGCTGGTTTCTCCTGAGGCCTCTCTGTGGTTTGCAACCGGCCCCCTTCTTACTGTGGCTTCCTATGACCTTCTCTCTATTCAGGGGAAATCCTGGGGTCTCCTTGTGTCACCTGTCCTTATAAGGACACTATTCATATTCAACTGGGACTCATTTTTAACTTAATCTCCTTTTCAAAGGCCCTATCTCCAAATACAGTCACACTCAGAGGTATTGAAGTTAGTTAATGCTGCAAGATACGAGTTTGGGGAAGGGGAATAATACAACCCATAATAGCTCCCAAACAGCTCTGTCCCTTGTAGTAAAAATGAGATCACAGTGGAGTGGAAACAGAAGGAAGAAGAAAGAACAGTCTTAGGAAGACTAGAAAGACTTCACAAAAGACATGAGAGTTGAGCTCAGTTTTGGATTGTGGTTAAATTTTTGATAAGATGAGAATAGGGAACACAAGACATGGAACAGAGGGATCCATATGCAAAGTCACAGCACTGGAAAATATCTAGAAATAGGAGTCCAGCAGAACTGGAGCTCCTGGGGGAAGCAGGTGCAGAGCACCTTGAGGTGTGGAGGGCCTCTTGGACTTTGTTCTGAGTGGGGTCCTAGGGGCGCTGATAGGCTCAGTGGAAGGAATCAGGAACATTGAGGTATCTCCCAGGGGTGAGGTGTGTTTTAGGTACTTGGCTCAGTACTGACTTGGATGAGCCGCTTCCTTCTCTGTGACTACAGACAGGTGACTCATCCTCACTGAGATTCAGTTTTGTATTCCAAGAAATGAAGTCAGTGGTGTTTTCTCTAAGGATGCTTATGGTTCAATATGATAATGGATGTGAAGTTTCCAAACCCTCATACAAATGTTAGCTATTTTTATCTCCTGAGACAGTCGCCAAAATGTGGACACAGAAAGGGGTCCTCCCTGCAGCTCCTGTTCACTGATTTGGCCTTGGTGGATCTGCAATGAATCCTGTTTTCCTCTGCTGGGGCACAGACTGCAGCTGCAGGAGCTCATTCATATTTGACTCCTTGCTGTCTTCCTAGGGTGACCACATGTGAGCTTTAATCTGCCTCTCTTTACCCTTCCGTGAAATAGTATGGCCTGTAATAACTCCTTTATGAGTCCATAGGGGCAGCATGCCCAGTGAGTAAGATCATGGCATTCACACTCTGTGGTTCTTGGAAGGTATTCCAATCCAGGCCTTGGCCACTTGTTGGTCCCTTGTTTGTTTTAGATACTGCACAGCACCATGACTCCTCTAACCTACTCCACCTGAACATATACTCCCAGCCTTTTCCACCACTAGGGATGAATACACTCTGCAGTGTCATATTTATATCTCCTGTCATTGTTATTTTCTGCACAATCTTAGTCTCCCCCATAAATACTGTTAGCATAGGAATGCAGAATCCCAGGGTAAGGAGCAGACTTCAAGGCAATTTGTCCCAAACCCCCTCTGGTACTTGATTCTCCTCGTTTCCATCAGGTGAGAGGAAGTGCATTACTTCCAATGCTACCTGGGTACCACCTGGTTCTAGATTCCTGTTTTCATGCAGCTGCCTTAGGCTGTTGACCTGGACTCGCTCTATCGCCAGTGATTTGCTTGGGTATGTTTTCTAACTTCTCTCAAATAGTCCTGATTTGTAGCATTTGCAACTGTCTGTTGCAGTTTCAAACTACCAATATGGAGTGACTTAAATCTGATTTGGAAGAGATGTTTGTAATTGGCTCCTGCAAGGTGATCTAAGCAGGCTCCAGTACATTATTGTTACCCAGTTAGCTCCACAGATAAGCAAGGTGTTGTGGTTTAAATATGGTTTGTCCCCCAAATTCAAGCAAGTTGAGTCCTAAGTTTCACATTAGTGGGGTAAAGATGGAAACTTAGTCCAGCTACGATATTTAGAGGTGGAGCCTCTGTGATCAGATTAGATTAGGTCATTAGGGTGAGGCCCCTGAGATTGAATCCTGGTGGGTTTATAAGGAGGAAGACTACACCCAGAGATACACAGATACTCCTGCCATGATGTGCTGTGGCCAGTGGCTCTGGGGTCCTCACCAGAGCCTACACCATGCTGCTTGGACTTCAGCCTCCAAAACCATGAACCAAAATAAATTTGCTTTCATTACAAAGGGCCTGCCTCAAGCATTTCATTAAAGCAATGAAAGGTGACTAATACGCAAGGTCAAGATCTTCCATGCTATTCGAGGCCTCGGTCCCTGGTCCTGTGTACTCACCCATCTGTTCTCTGCAGCCTGCCGTGCACCTGACCCCACTGCTTCTGATGAATTTTTAGAAGAATCCGGAGCTGGCTACAGCCTTCCAAGCCACAATCCTCTCCTCCCTCCCTGAAAATGATTCCAGCCATTCTTGTAGATGAACTTCTTGACTTCCCCTTGAATTTTCTCAGCTCTGACTCTGCTCTTCAGGACCCTCTACCTCTGAGCAGGGACTCAGCACTACCTACTTTGTGCTGGTTTCATCTCCCCTTCCTTAGAAGTGGGAGGATATTTTAGATGTTTGTTTTGTTTGGTTACAACATCCCTCCTATTGCTACTAACAGAAGGCTGTTTTACCACTCCTCACATAAAACAAGTCCTGCTGGGAATCACTCTCAAATCTCTTCCTGATTTGCAAAAGTTACAAACTTGGTGAGCCCATTCTGTCTTCAATCTTAACTGTAAGTGCTCAATTAATGCAGCTTTCTCCTGTGCATTGTAAGCACAGAGAGGGAAGGACTCGAACTGCTAAGGAAACTTGACCACCCTCCCTCCCTCCCTTCCTTCCTTCCTTCCTTCCTTCCTTCCTTCCTTCCTTCCTCTTCTTTCCTTCTTTCTTCACTCTCTCTCTTCAATAGACTGAATTCCCTTTATGTAACTGATGTTAAGCACAACAGATTCTAGTGAAAGCATAAAAAGTTAAAAGAGAGCTTTCTTGAGAGCTCAAAAGACTATCCAAATCTGGGTACTTAAGTGTGGACTCTAGGACTGACTTATTTTTCAACCATGTAGGGAAAGGACATAGCTACAATGAATCTGATCTTAACTCCTTGTGGGGATGGAGAGTAGGGAAAAATGGGAAGGCACGCCTGGGGCTTGGTCCTCCAGGGTGCCTTATGCTCCTGCCCATTCCAGCCGACCCTGCTAATTGAGGCCAGTTAGTAGGGGGCCGGTCAGAATTAGGCAGGAGCAAGGCAGAATGTTCTTCTAGGTAACAGTGGCCCCTATTCAAGGGCATGTTGATGCTCAGTCTTCACCCCACAGTGGAGGCCCAACAGCCATCAGCCTGAGCAAATCAATCAATAAAATTAAAATTTAAAAGGCAATTTATTCTGCATCTGTATTTTAATTGTGGTCCATCTCCATTACTTTCTGGAAGGATTCAAATGAAAATTTACATCAATAAATTAAATCCATTTGAAAACAAAATACTATTCTGGAGCTTAGATTTGTTATTGGGTTTTACTGATTCACTTTTTAAATGTTTACCAAACATTTCTTCAACACCTGCTATGTACCAGGCGCTGTGCTCCTTACTAAAGAATCAGAAGTCAACAGATCCTTGCCCTCTCCAAGTCTGTGTCCAATCACGTTACCGCCCTCAGCACGGAAATCTCCCAGAGTTTATAAAAGTCCCAGAGTAGACCAACTGCACTCCGAGAATATGGGAGTGAGTAAGGGAGAGTCCCCAAATGTGCATTTTGAGAGAAGTTCCACAGGTAGCCTAAAGTCCCACATCACTCACCATAAGAAGCATAATAATAGCTCACTTTGTACTTTCTTAGTGATAGTTGTGTGTTGAAATGTGTGCACCAACTCCATTTATCTGTTTACTTATTTTGTACCAGAGAGCCACATCCCCAGCATTTTTAAATTTTTAATTTAAGACAGGGTCTAAGTTGCCTAGGGCCTCATTAAGTTGCTGAGCTTGGCCTCAAACTTGCAATCCTCTTGCTTCAGTCTCCTGGGATTACAAGAGAGTGCCACCATACTTAATCACCTTAATTTAACTAACACAAAATGGTAGTCCCATGGAACTCAAATACTACCATCTCGGAAGCTGTCCCTGCCTCCCTTCTGGACTGCAAGTCCCTGGAGGAGGAAAACTGTGTCTCCTTCCTGTGAACCCCTAGGCCTGGCATGTTGTTTCTTAGCAAGACCTTAGGAATCCTGCCTCCTTCCCTCCCCACTCTTCCTTCCTTCTGAGAGAAGTAAATTAGCCATTATTGGCTGTAGTGTCTTATTTCCGTTGGGTTGAACGTATGAATTTAGTGTGGAATCAATGAGCGAGTGGAAAAGCACTTTTTCTGAAGGCTGCACACCAGGTCTTTGACTAGGCAAGCGGGAATGATTATTAATATGTCACCACATTAGCCAAATTTTTGCCATTTCCCAATTGTTCCCGCTCTGCTTTCGTCACCTGTGTCACATCTAAGAGGGTCTTGATTTAACATTTTCCTCTGAAGGTAAGCTCACTGACTTTCTTGCAGAACCAGCCCTGTCCTAAGGGATGCTATCTGGGAAGTCACAGAGCAGATTAATAAGCTTATTTTTTTTCAAATCCACATTAAATACAAAAGTGTCCAAAGACCAGCACTGTCCCTCTGGTTTCCCTCCCACATATGGTCCCCACACTGTGTGAACGATGCCATCCACAGCCTTCCTGATGCTCAGTTTGGATTTGATGCCCCTCCACCAACACTTTAGCTCTCTCCTCCAGCAGGCGCGCTCTCCACCCAGCCCTTAAAGACAGCTTGCCCTGTGTTTGGACCTTGCTTCTCTGGGGATCCTCTTGGAATAGTCTCATCTTCCCCAACCCAAAGCTCACTTGACTATTATCTCTCTCCCCAAGCCCACCCTGAACTCTGCTTTCTCAGGATTTACTGGACCACACAATTTAGCAAGCACTTCTGTGCCAAGCACCCACCACCTCCTCCAGGATCAACAGGCTGCTCTTCACGACCTTCACCTAAGGGCTGAGCAGAGGCAGCTACTTGTCATAGTCGGCTACTGTGGCATCACTGTTTGCCTATGTGAACCTGATAAACGGAGACACTTTTTCAGTTGACTTTGTGCTTCAGGGAAGGATTCACCTAATCAGAGAGTGGAGATGGGTTTTAAGCCATCGATATTTATAAGAAGAATAACACTTTAGGGGGAGAGTCCACCAGCTCAGGGACCAAGGTCCTAGTGCTGCTAGGCCTCTGTCAGCTCTGTCAGGCCCCGAGAACCAGCTTAGGTCAACCACGTGTCTTAGAGAGTCTTCCTCTGTTTTCAAGACGGTAGTGGCAGCCGAGTCATTATTGCTTATTTTTCTTTAACTGTCCCCAAGCTCAGGGTCTCAGGGCTAAGCAATCAGCTTCCCCTGCAGCAGGCTGCTTATGACAAGAAGTTTGGAGCCTTCACGTCTCTGTTTTGCTTCTTGTTTGGAATTGCAGGGGGCAGATTTGGAGGAGGCATGCGGAGGAAGGAGTTTTGCTTTTAGTCAACAAATGAATTCACCTAGTGGATCTCAGAGAAGAAAGGAAGAAATATCTGAGAAAGAAAGAAAGAACACTGCCTACGAGGAGGAGTGTGGTAGAAATGAGAAAGAACCAGAGATCCAAAGAAAACATCCACAGGGCTTAGGATTCATGTTTGTTCCACAGTGGGCCCCCTGGGGACCTTGGAACGGGTTGACCTCCCTGGGCCTCATTTTCCTCATTTTGTGAAAGAAAAGTAGATTAGATGGGTCAGATGAATTCTTAATTTAATTTAGCAGCAGAATCTTCTGTTTTCTTTTTAATTAAATTTTGTGTTGAACCACATTATCCACAGCAGATCAAAATGAAGACGCTCTGGTTGAAGGAAATTTGGGGCAGGGCAGGAAGTTCATGGATGGCTGTAGCTCCAGGGAGTGTAAGAGCTGCAGCGACATCATCAGTTTCACAGTGAAATAGCTCATAGTGACTGTTTTATGACAAACAGGTTCAAGTGAGAAGACCACAGACTTGGAGACCCTTTTCAGAGGTAGTTGCTTTCAGCCAGACTAACAGAGAAAAGCAGGAAATCAGAGGGGCCAAAACAGGGATTGAGGATGGACAGGGATGTAGAGGAGGTAGAAGGGACAGAAGCTGGCCAGGCTTGGAATCTGCATACCTGGTCCTGTTAAGACACCTGTGTAGTCGGTCAGTAGACACTTTACTGAAACATGTAGGGGAGGAACTGGGACCTGGTCCTCACACTGGGTGAACTCAGCACAGAGCTGGGCTTAAGCAAGGTTGGCTTGGTTCTGAGGTCTCCATCCCCGAAGTAAACTCTGCACCTTGTAAGGTCCCCAAGTGACTCCTTTGAAATAGCTGCTAAGAGAAGAATGCTTCAGAGACAGATTCCCAGATGCTGTATCAGTTGACGTGGACCTCTGCTGAATTGCTTCCCTTCATGAATTTTCTCATCCACACCACAGAGACCATAATACTCACTTGACAGAGATTGGTGGGAAGAGATGTTGTGGGTAGAATTCATCATGGAACCCAGCCAGTGGATGACCACATCCCTCCATTCTCCTGTGGTCAAAGAGAGAAGAAAGAGTGCAGGGTCTGCACTGTTTTGGGTATCAACTGTCTATTTTCAATTGCATATCTTCTCTAGCAAAAGAAATTCACCAGACTCTTTTTGTGGAAGCATGGAAAAGATTTTCTTTTCACATTGATTGTTTTTCAAGAATATTTACCACGATTTCATAGTACAGGGAAAATGCTCAGGTGTGGACCATGATTTTGGCCTCCCTCTGCACATCCTACCTGGGCAGTGCTGGGTGGGCTGTAGCACCTCACTTTATCTCATCTGTAAAGTGGGGATAATAAAACGTCCCGCTGCTTGCGAGGATTAAATGAGAGGATATGAAAGAGCCCACTTATTTTGTAATTTCCCATTTCTCAATCCTTTTCTTGCATGACTATTTCTGCCTACCATTAGTTGAAGACCCTTTCTGGTCAAAACTGCGGCTGGAATTATGGACCGGCAACATTCACTCATTCATTCAGCAGAACTTGCAAACCTTACCCTGCACCCACCATGGGCCAAGGGCTGCTGTGGGTGCTAGTGATGGAGTGTGCCTTCAACTGCTCATTTTTATGCTCATTTCCCACCCATCCTCTAACTTACACCTGTACTGGAAATTGTTCTAGGTACTGGGTGTGCCGCATGCCTGAGGCTTATTCATTTTCTCTTTTGTGCCCCCTTCTGTGGCTGAATGGGGAGAGGTTTATTCTCCATGGGGTGCAGGCCAGGTCCGTGGTCATTCCTGTTGGGATCCATAACACCTCCTTCATTTAGGTTTCAGAGCCAAGGCTGGCTTGCAAGGTCTTTGCCTCCTCTATTAAAAATGCACCCACAGCCACACACTTGGCTAAGCAAATTAATAACATAAACAAGACTAAAAACATTTCATCTCCTTGGAAGAACCAACTGCACGTTTGTCAAGGAGCCTGGCGGGACCATTTGCATGCAAATGATCTCTATCTATTTATTGGAGCAGACCTGGCCAGACCCTTCTTCAGCAGCTGTTTGTTAGCTATTAGTTGGAGCCAGTGGTATAGGAAGCTGGAAAGTCAGTCTGATGCACTTATTGAAAGATAAGACTCCCAGTGTTTCCATGGCTGCTACCCCAACTAGGGGGAAATTCAAGGAATGAGCTTTGGCTGAGCCTGCTGTTACGGGTCTGCCATGAAAAAAGTGTGACTAAATGCACATTGCACGTAGTAGGTGGTCAATACATATGTGTCAGAGGAATGAATGAAGATATTGGAGCTCGGATCCAATGGATCCTCTGATCTTCGTCTGCACACGTTTTCAGGACCTGGCTCCAGAGATGTGCTGATAAACATTTAACAACCAGCTCCTAGCAGGGCCAGGGCAAGCCCTGACTTCCAGTATTTCTCAATTGCTCTGGTGTAAATACTTACGTCATGGCAAAATGCAAGCTACCCGCATGGCATCGCTGAACAGAGCTGGGCAGAGAGTCCACCCTCAAATAGCATTTCAGCTTGCAGATGCGGAAGACCTGGAGGGCACAGGTAACTGGAAATGCAAACTCAGTAGGTAATGATGATTTCTGAGCATTTATAACCTTTGTTTTTAATGTAACTAAGTGCAACTTTACATAATTTAGTCCTTAATAACAGCTGTGTTTAACTACCAGCCTTGCAAAACTGCTGAGCATTTAACAACCAGCGCTCAGGAGTGTGGTGCAAGCATGGACAGTGCTCTCGGGTGCAGCATTAGTAAGCGCTTCCTGAGATGCGGTAACCTGTGGAGGGTGTGCACCCTCCTCATGGACGCACACTCTGCCCACCCTCCCTTTGTCACAGTGTTCACATTCTCCCATGGTGCTCAGAGTAATGTGTGTCCTTATCCTTCTAAAAGTGCACATGTGTGCGTGCACACACACACACACACACCACACACACACACACACACGAGTCTGTATAATTGAATTCCGATGTCATCTGAAGTTCCCCATCTTTGAGGACTTCAGTGGCATTGGTTCAACACCTCGCAGACCCAGTGGCAGAGTCCAGTCCCATGTCCAGCTAGCCAGGGACAGGGAGGGTGAGAGCTCATGCTGCCTGTGGTCCCCGGTCTGTGTGTGGAGCCTGCACAGGAGTCCTGCAAAGGAGCCCTTACTGCCTTGTTGCTGTTTCGTGTCCCAGACCCAGGGCAGGGCCCCTCTCCATGACCTCCTCAGAATCCAGGGCTCGCCGGACAGTTGTGAGGAATTCACGGAGCTGGGGGCTACTCAGGGCTCCGGCTGCTGCTCCTGAGATCCTGGGGGTCTGGGTCACTGCTGCGTGGCTCATCCTTTCTCCTCGCTAAAGCCTCTCAACCTCTTTTCTTTTTCTCTGGGCTCCCATTTGTCACTCTTCCAAGAAATGCCACAGCTCTTGGTGTCTTGTGAGAGGAGCTCGTTACATAGGGAGATATGGCTTTTCCTGGGTTGTTTTTTCTTTCTTTCTTTTTTTTTTTAAAATTCCTGGGCTTGCTTATATTTATTGATAATCATAGACCCATGGCTCCAAAGTTCTCCCCTTTGTCGTAGGTTGAGTCTCCCAGATTGAATTAAGGTGAGGGAGTTTATGTACAGGGCAGCCTGGAGTGGAGGGGGTGCACCCACACAGGAAAACGTCAGCAAAGTCACCCCTGACAGCATTGGCCTGATCCCACAGGGACCCAGGGCTGTGCAGAGCAGGGCAGGGAAGCCATCACTGTGCCCCCATCCAACCTTGCCTGCTGGCACTTCCAGTTCCCTGTCCCCTCCACAGCCACTGCTTTCTGGCAGCCCAGGGACCACTTCCTCTGAGGAGGGGGGCATTGGTACAGGTTCCTGGGAGGATAATTCCTGGAAACCATGCAAGATCCTTGATCAGAGATTCTGGGCAGAGTGTAGACAATCTCTTTCATGGAAAAAGAAAACTGCCCAAGCTTCAGGATAGCTTTCTTTCTCTTTTTCCTTAGTCATCCTGTAAAGAGAAGAAAACAGATTAGACACTTACCTCTCTCCACTACGAACGATTGTGCTGTCCGTAGATGTGATGTTGCTATTGCTTATGTTGTTGTGAACCATAGCATAAATAGCTGTAGTTTATTTTCATTTTAAATTATTTTCTTTCTTCCTTCCTTACATGTAGAGTTAACTCCATGTTCCTTTCACATGCATAATTTTGGGGACTCATCATAAAGATGATATGAGATACATACTGTTATTATTCCAATTCTTTTTTCAGGTCATGAAAGTAAGGTTCAGAAACTTTAAGTGACTTCCCTAAGGAGCCATAGTTATAGGTTGACTGAATTGGGTTGCAGATGTGGGTGATGGGACTACAGTGGAAAATTTTGGGGGTGCAACATTGGATCTGCCTTCTCCAGCCAAGGGGAGGAACAGTCTTGCTGCACTTTGTAGAAATCCCACTGACAATCCAACTCCCAGGTGATATTTAGAAGAGATCGCATGCCCCCCACCACCCAGGAATCTCTGCACCTGTGAATGAGCAGAGGTGGGAGGATCAGGGCCCTCACTTGTGGCCAGGGCTCAGCAGGTCTGTAGAGAAGATCCAGAGGGAATGTTGGAAGAAGGGAAGGAAGAAAGGAGGGAGGGAGGAAAGAAGGAAAGCAAGAAACAAAAAAGTGCTGGTCTGGTTCATTTAAAATGAGCTTTAGTTTGGGGAGAGAAACTCGCCTGCTAGTTCTCCTGGGCCTGGCTATTGCTGCCTTTGCATCTTCAACTCGGTATTAGAAATGGAAGAGTCTGGAGGTGATCCAGGTACTAGGAGGAAAGAAGCTCAGGAAGGCAAGGCAGTCTGTGTCCAGTCACAGGGGATGCATGGGACCAGAGCCCAGGAGTCTCTACTGTAGCCTGGGTCCTCCAGGGAGCCCCTCGCCCTGCCCTGCTCAGTCCACACACAACGCATTAGCTAGCTACCTTAGTTCTGAGTCATTCTCTTTGTTTTCTTTCTGTGATTTTTTTTTCCTTGTCCTTATTTCAAGGAGAAAACTTAGTGTCCTCGTCTATAAAGACAGGGAAAATCTGATTTGAAATGCTGCGCCCATGCCTTCTTTCCCGTGCAGCCCACAGCTCAGCTTTAGGATGCATTGATTACTCAGTCCCCATTAGAGCCCTGTGAGGTCACAAGGACCTTGATAAATGGATGCGGGGTCTCTGTTCCTGTGGCCGGGATGGTTACAGTGTCCTACAAGGCAGTGGCAGGTCTGATGAGCCCACTCAGAGTGCGCTCTCTCTCCAGCCTCTGCGACTGTGGCGGGGTCGGGCAGTCAAGGACAAGCACTGCTACCAGCTCAGTGTGGCAGCCGATGACGTGTGCTTGAAGGAGCTGAGCGTAAGGGGCTGGTTTGACTCTTTGGGCCCTGCTCCTGGCATGTTATTGGCAGCCGTCTGGGATGTGGAAGGGCGTGAAGGCTGTCCTGCAACACTGGAGGCAGAGGGGTGGGAATCTGAGAAGGTAGCATGCCTGGGGGCCTGCGGGAGGAGGGGGCGCTTGGCTGGTCCACTGTGCTTCTCCTAGGATTGCCCACGTTCAGATAACCAAGCTGGGAGGGACAGTTACGTCTCCAGCAGCAGAAGTGACTTTCCAGACCAATCACGCAGCTACAGATTTGGTGTGAAGGCCTGTGCTGAGGTCTCAGAAGTCATTTACACAGCCACCCACAAATGATCCATGGCTTCATACTAACACACATACGGGAGAAAAATTCTGGGCTTCAGTCCTCCAGAAGTTCACAAAGTCACCAATGCTATACAAGTGTCCCAAACTCCAGTGACCTCAGAGGCTGTCTGGGTGGACCTGTGGCAGGACCAGAAGGAGTGCACACCCCTGCCAGCAATCCCAGGCTTTGAGGGGACCCTTACCTGCAGTACCTTGTATGGAGAGTCCCAGGGTGGCTCAGGCCTGGAGGAGGTGACCCAAAGTTGTGATTGCCTAGGTAGAGAAAGGCAAAAGGCACAACCCAGGGAGATGGTGGCACCATTGGAGGCAAAGCGGAGTGAGGCCAGAGTGGGTACAAGCTTGGCGAGTCTTCCCCGGATTCTCCCAGGCCACCCAGAGCAGGGAGGTCTTGCACTCCACCTGATGATGAGCCAGGGCAGCTTGAATACATAGGGAGACTTAGCACACGGGGAGCGTGGAATGTGTCAAGAGACACAGACCAGAATGGCAAAGACCCCCAGCCACCTTTTGCAGGAGGCCAGGTTTATAGAGCTGATTCCAAAAGAGGAGCTGTGACCAGCTGCGCTCCAGCGCCGCAGGAGCCCTTTCAAGGAAGCCAGAGGATATTGGGGGTGTCAAGGACGATGGGGTAGATTTGGAGGAAGCAGTGTGCACTCCTCTCAGGGAGCACTTGCAAAGGCTCTCAGGGTCCTGGGGGCAGGGCTGTGGCCCTATAAGAAGCAGAGGAATTAGCGGCCGAGCAGTGAGTGTGGGAGCCTTCGTTCTGTGGGGGATGAGTCTAGAAGTTCAAGGCCAGAGATGCAAATAAGGCGTCAATGCCCCCACACAGGTGCCGGACTCTGCTGTACAGTCAGCCCTTGGAACCTGTGCGTTCTGTGTCCGTAGATTGAACCAACCAAGGAATGAATTGCTCAGAAAAAGTGGACCCGCATTGAATTTGTAGTTTTTTCTTTTCATTATTTCCTGAACAATGCTGTACAGCAATCATTTACACAGTGTTTGCATTGTATTAGGGAGTGTAAGTTATTTGAAAATGATTTAAAGTATACAAAAGAAGGCATGTAGGTTATATTCAAATACTACACCACTTTATATAAGGAACTTGGATTGTGCTGTCCACCGGGGCCCTGAACAGATACTGAGAGAAGGACTGTATTATCACGAATATAAGCCCTCAGGCCAGATACAACTAGGCAGGTTTGAATGCCAGGCCTCCCACATACTAGACATGTGGAAATGTATGTCGCCTTTGTTAAAAGATCATTAAAAAAAAAAGATAAGCTCATGACTCACACAGAGATAAAATGAAATACATTACCGATTTTCTTGGACTCAGCAATCAATGAGGGAGGCAGGTAGATGTTGTAAAGGACACCAAAGGCTACCTGAAAAGCAGACACATTCATAGGTCCAGCAGTATTGAAACCAAAAAGCAAATGGGGGCCACCCTGATTTTGTCACAGGAGGAAGGGGGAGGAAGTCAACCAGACTGGACAGAATTTGCATGTTGAAAGGTGGGAACTGGTTCTGCATTTCTTTCAGAGATTTGCAATTTACAGAGTTGTAAAATGGCCCAAAGTCAGTGAAAAAACTAGGGTAAGGTGACCTGGAAGTGTGAGATCGAAACCAGCTTACTTTTCTACCAAAGTATATTTTTTCTTATATTTTTAGAGTCTCTTTCGTCCTTCCCTAAAGACCCATAGTTGGTTGTGAGGATTTTTAGAAATGATGCATGTCATGCCTTTTGATCAATGCCAGGCGCATGGCAGGTTTCAGCGAGCACCCAGCAGGCTCAGTGGTGACTAAAAGACCCTGATGGGAGCAGGTGCATGGGAGGGCTATGGGGCCCAGAGGAAGACACCATGGCCTCTGCCACAAGAGCCCAGGGACCAAGGCTTCTGGGCAGCGGTTTACTAGCTTCCACCCCAGTGGGTGCTTCTGTAATCCGTTTTTTTTCCAGAAATTTATTTGTTGAACAATCACACAAGCTTCTAACAAAATAATATAATATATATATAGATTCTGAAAATTAGATTTACCCCCAAAAGCTCCCCAATTACCCTCTTTTATCCCCCGCCCTTCCCAATACATCTCTACAAATGCCTTAGGTTGTATGACATTACACCTTATCTGGATTTAAAACATGATACTAGACCTCCTTTCTCAATGGCCAGGGTCTAGCTCCAGCCTCCACAGATGAGTGGAGACATTCGACCCTTGGTTCTCTGGGTGAAGCTGATTTCACTCAGCATGATTTCTTCCATAGCCATCCATTTACCTTCAAAGGCTGCAATATAATTGTTTGTAATTGCTGTGTAAAATTCCATGGTATATATGTACCACAGTTTTTGGATCCATTCATCCAGTGAGGGACATCTGGGTTGTTTCCATAGTCTAGCAATAGTAAATTGAGCTGCTATGAACATAGATATTGCTGTGTCACTATAATATGCTGATTCTAAATCCCCTGGGAAAATACCCAGGAGTGTAATAGCAGGATCGTATGGTGGGCTCATCCCTAGTTTTTTTTAGGATTCTCCACACTGCTTTCCAGAGGGGCTGTACTAGTCTGCAGTTCCACAAACAGTGTGTTAGTGTGCCTATCTCTCCACAACCCCTCCAGCATCTATTATTTTTTTTATTTTTTTTTTTTTTAAAGAGAGAGCGATAGTGAGAGAGACAGAGAAAGAGAGGAACAACTTTATTGAGTTTTTCACATGGCCTTAGTTGCTCCAACACTCAGTTGTGTACGTGGTGCTGGGGTTCGAACCCAGGTCCTCGTGCTTGCCAGGCAAGCGCCGAAACCGCTGAGCCACCGCTCCAGCCCTTCCAGCATCTATTATTGTTTATTTTCTTCATCTTTGCCATTCTGACTGGTGTGAGGTGATATCTAAATGTAGTTTTCATTTGCATTTTTCTGATTACTAGAGATTTAGAGCACTTTCTTATGTATTCATTGGCTTGATCAATGTCCTCTGTTGAGAAGTTTCTATTTAGCTCTTTGGCCCGTTTATTGATTGGGTTCTGTGTTCCTTTTTAATGGATCTTTGGATCCATTAAACTAGACATGATCTCCTCATTTTCCATATGAGAGCATTGTGGTGGACAGACTTCAAGTGGCACCTGCGACTCAGGACACCACTTCTTTGGTGTCCAGAGTAACATCAAAGGGCAGCACCATCTTGCTGGAGCCTTTCTCTTTCTGCCACTGACTCTGAAGAAGCAAACTGCCAGGAGTCCCCAGTCATAGTGATGAATTCTACCAAAAGCCCAAGGAATGTTGGCAATAGGTCCTTCCCCACTGGAGACCCTGCTGGGAACCCAGTCCTGCCTGACACACTGTGGCCTTAAACAGATGATCTAGGAAGTCACGTGGGCCGAAGGCCATTACTGGCATTCCCACCTGATGATCCCCAGGATTTTGATTTGAAGTTATCTTTGCAAACCACTGTTCAAACACATGGTGATGCCCAGAAAATCTGAACCATTATTAAATCCCTGAAGAAGGTTCTCGTCAAAAGGCAATTTTCTGGAAAAGGTACATCATGACTTCATACAGATACAGAATAAAATTTACATACGTGCCAGTTATCTATGTCATGCAAAAAAAATTGCTAAGTATTCAAAGACAATGACCAGGGCTAGGATGTGTTAGCCCAGGCCAGGCACAAGTTTCCATTGAAACACGAGCATTTTTTTTTCTGTTCAGTTTGTGCTTGGCTGGCTCCAACCATCTTCCTCAGTCTCCGACAAATGCTGCTAAAGAGAAAACAGAAGGGCACAGGGGTAGCAGGAGGTCAGAGAGTGAGGGGGCACCCTACAGAGAGGTCAGAGACTCCCTGGTGGAAGAAACAACAAAGGTGAAACCGGCTGTCCATCCCCCTAAGAGAAGGTGGGTCTGATACAGCCACTTCCAGTGCATCTAGAAGCCAAAATGCACACAAGCGGCCCAAGTCCCTTCCCATGTAAGTAAATGGTCCCAGAAAAATGGTGTTTCTGCTTTCTGTTCATCACTATTCCCAGGCAATTGAACCACTGGGGCCCATTCTGAGCTCTACTCCATCTCGTCCGCCTCCTTGCCAACAGCCTAAAACCCAAAATGCTTCCTGCTGTACACTCCCAGGCTCTGGTGCAAACCGAAGTCACGAGTCTGCTCTAGATACAGAAGTTATTGTAGGAGGGAGCAGCATGCATGAGCCTGAGCTGAAGTCCTACTATGTGCCAGGACCATGCTAGAACTTTATGTGTATGTACTTGATTATTCCAGCAGGCTTCCTGCATTGGCTAGCCTGTTCTGCAAATGAGGGGGAATTAAGGCTCAGGGTCAGCTTGCCCAGTGTCAATCTGGTCATTGGTGGCAACCACTTGTAATCATGTTTCCGACCCTCGCATTCCTTTCCCTCCCTATCTGTCTCTTCCTGCAGATCACAGGATAGGCAATCTGTCCTCATTTCCCCAGCCCCGCTCCCTACACTAAGATCCTGCCTCATTTTGTAAGTCTGATGCTGGCTCAGGGAGTTGGGCCAGTAGTGCAGAAAGAAAGTAGGACGCTCCTAGCACTAGGAGCTTCCTAAGTGACCTTCTTGCATTTTCCCACAAGTGACCAGTCTTAGAAAGAGGTGAGCGGAAGGGGCCTTAAAGTTTAGGATGACATGCGTTTTTGAATTTCCAGCTGATGGCTGTTAACCACCGAGAACTCAGTAGGCTGTGCTGACCATCCTCTGCTTGGACTTGGTAGCATGACTCCATTCCACTGTAACCTGGGTCCTCCCCGTTGGAGTGGTTGATTTCCTTAGAAGACCTTAAGTATCATGAGGGTGGAACTGATTCTTGGTCACTTCTGTCCCTTGACCACACAACTGGGTACTGAGTAGCTGCTCAGTAAACACGCACCAAGTGAAGGGCTGCGTGAATGATGCAAAATCCAGGAGTGTTTACGGATGAGCAAGAGCTGGGGAAGGGAGCTATGGATACAAGCAACCCTCATGGCCATCGTTTCCAGACGTGCAGCTGGGCAGGCGATGTCCTTGCCACTATGCTAATGCTGGCATGGCACACACTCTTGGGATTTAATTTTCCCTTCTAATCTCTCTCATTCTGGAAACCTGAAACCACTAAATGTTTCCATTCTAATGAGATTTCCAAAAACAAAAGTCCAGAGTAAGCCAGCCTGTGTCATGCTGCGGAAAAGCCACATGGAACCCAGATTTCAGCTTTTGTCCAGGAGTTTGGCTCTCAAAAGAAACAGTGCAGCCATTTGTGGGGAGGTACTAATGGGACAGGGATAAACACGACATTTACACCTTCCCATTAGCATGTCTGAATGAGAGAAGTCTCCAGAGCATGCTAAGAACAGTAAGTGATATGCCAATTACATGCTGCTAGTTCCCCTGTTCGCCCAAGCCAGGAGAAAAGGCTGGGCGCTGGGTGGCCGCTCCGTAGGGGAGGGCAATGACTACTTAGATACTCTCAGAGCTGCTGGGAAGGCCAGCTCCTTTTCAGAGCCTCTGCTCCACAGCTGCAGGTCCCTAAGAAGTGCTATGTCCTTTGCTGCAATGCTTTTCTTGTAGTAAAATGCAAATTCCACATGCCATTTAAACCAGCAAGGCAATTAGCAAATGGGACTGACCTCCAGTGGTGAGCCTGGGATGAAAGTGGGGTCCTTCTAAATCCTTGGGGACTTTGCAAAGTCCTTCAGAAAGTGGTTGGATGGAATCTATCAAGAATCTATGCAGAACTTTAGATAGTCCAGAGGCTGATTTCAAGGCCTTGATCCTGAACAAAGAATAACCATATGCACAAAGATTTGCCGTGGCCATGTGTATAATAGAATTAGAAGCAACCTAGCCAGCTATGGTGGTGCATGCCTACAATCCCAGTGTGTTGGGGGGCTGAGGCAGGAAGATTGCAAGTTCAAAGTCAGCCTCAGCAACTTAGCAAGGCCCTTAGCAAGTTAGTAAGACTCTGTCTTAAAATAAAATATAAAATGGCCTGGGGGTGTGGCTCAGTGGTAAAGAACCCCCTGTGTTCAATTTCTGATAACAAAACAAAACAGGAAGAAGGAGCAAGCTCAACTTGAACGTCTAGCAATGAGGGAATGGTTATGCATATTTCAGGGCACTGATGTCATAGAAGACTGCTCTTTCATTAAACATGAAAGTTTTGAATATTTTATAGCTAAGTAGAAGAATACTTATTCTTTCATAAGATAAAATGCAGGATATAACATTGTGACAGTGCAAATTTTCAAAAATTGCGTATGACTATGTCCTGCGGTGTGGAAAGGGAAGAAGGAAAGAAAATAGTTGATTTATTGGGTTCAGAAGTCAGTGTGAGGAGTCTTGTGTTCTCCTTTCCATTGTGTGCATTGGAATGTCTTTTGTGAATTGAGTCTTTTAAGCTCAGAGGACTAGAAACGTGTAGGATTGAAGTTTCTGCCTGTAGACACTCAGCGACCAGGAACCAGGCAGCAGTGGGAACAGTTTGGACCTGCAGAGGCAGATGCAGAAAAAATAAGTGTCAGGTCTCAGATGGTTGGGAGGCCCTGGAAATCTGGGGGCCTGGGGTGGAAGGACAAGGATGACCTGGGGCAGGTGCTCTGGACCAGACTCTAGAACAGCAAGTCCCCAGTCCTCTTGGAGACATGGGAGAGACTGAGTCAAGACAGGAGAGACGGTGCCAGCAGCTGCTCTGAGCCTGTCAGAGACCTGCCCCTCTGCTTCTGGAAGCTGTTTTAATTATTTCCACGACAGTAGAAAAGACCCAGGCAGCCTGTCCCCAGCCCTGTAACACCGTCTCACCTTCCACCTGCACAGACCGAAGCCTTCTACTCCTGGACCCAGGGAAGAGAAGCAGAGGAACCTTTACTGGATGGAGAGGTGACTCCCTGTCTTGGGATATCTGTGAATACAACTGTTCCAGATGCTTCCTGCTCTGGCCTTCCCTGAAGCAAAGAGCTGTGTCCAGCACCAGCAGTGGCCTATATCATCACTGAACCCACGTATTGAACGTCACCTACCAGAACAGCTGCTGGGGACTTCACAACTTTCTCTCTAGTCTCTACCACAGTCTCACGTAGTGGACATGGCTATTCCACTTTCATCTGAGGAAACGAAGCCTAAGAGGAACTAAGTAGTTCTGCCTGGGTCACAAAAGCTTGAAGAGGAGGGGTGGAATCAAATGGCGTTCATGCTCTTTCTACTGGTATACCCTGCCTTCAGTTCACTGCCTGGTACATAGTCAGTGCTTTATAAATGTCCACAGTAGGTGCTCTGCAGTGTTTGTTAAACATCCTTTCGGGGCCTGACATCATTCTGATGGAAAAGGGGTACCCATGGAGGGATGGACTGAGACCCCAACGAACACCAGCCGTGGTGTGAAGCACAGAACAGTTTATGGAGTTGATGCTACTTTGATTTGAGACTTACGGACTTTTAAAAAGACCTTTGCTTTCCCACCCTTTCATGTCGTGCAGTCTCTTGCAACAAAGAGCAGTCAGCACTTGCTGGCTCTCCATCTCCGTGAGCCCCACACAACTCCCTGCAGCTCTCCGGTTCGCCTTGCCCTCTGACGCATCTATCCCGAGGACATTATGAAAATGTCAGCGAATCAGGTCCTCGCCAGAGGGGCGAGTGGAGATGAGCTCCAGGATCAGCTGTCCTGGATGGGCACAGAAGAAAACTGCTTTTTTCTTGGGGCTGCACTGTGCATGTAGCAGAGGCATTGCGAGGTGACACTCCTGTCACCGTGGTTGAAGGGTGACAAAGGAAACGGGCAGGGATCGTCCCTCCAGACTTGAGCATTGTGGAAAGGGGTGTGAAAGCTACCAACTGCCACTCACTCCTCCCTCTCAAGGTAGCAGCCCTCTGGATGTGTTTATCCTGGTATTTTATTGAATTGGTTCAACAATAAGGGGACCAAGGTTCCCACAGGCAAGACAATGTGACCAAGTGCACATGGCTAGACATCTGGTCCAGATTTCCCTCCCAGATCTGCCTGACTCCAAGACCCTCTGCTTTTCAAGACATAAAGTCCTCCAAATGACAAGCAGCTTGGTGGGCATAAGGGGTGCAGGTGACGAACGGTGGAAGGAGGGAGATGAGCTAAGCAAACCCCTTAATGTTGAGCACAACAAGCCAGGCGTTAGGTGAATGGAGGCGGCCACATGACAGAAAAGAGGCTGGGGGGCAGGAGTGCAGAGGCACTGCGGATCAATCAGGAGCCTGCTGGAGTGACTCAAGACAGATATGACAGTGGCTTGACGAGGGTGTCAGTTGTAGGGATGGGAAGAGGTAGACTAGCTGGGAGGCGTTATTTCAAAATAAAAATAGACATAACTTGATAACTGATTAGGTGTGTATGAGAACCAGAGGGATAGGGCAAAACAGAAGGCTTCGGCCAAATTGACCATACTTGAGCGCATGTGACTTCTTGGTTTTGGGAGACACGCAGTCAGTCCACTTCCAGCCCAACTCATACCCAGGGTGATGTGCCCAGAGCCACTTTCTAACATCTTGTCCTGTTCTAAGGGTTTGTCTCAAGGATTCGATTGTAGGTCACCATTTCACTTCTGTTTTATCAACTCAAAGACAGAAACTTTTCCACGGCTTAACATGCATTACATGAAGGTGTGACAGGTAATCCATTAATAGTTCCGATTTAATTTAGCTCCTCTTCTCAGGAGTTTGTGCCATGATGGTGTGTCTTACAATTTGTGGTGCAGGCAAGACAGTGAAATAAGGTGGTAGCGTGTCTTGGGAGAGCTCCCCAAAGGTGATAGGTGTTTGGTGAAGTCGGAAAGTATTATAATAATGACAATCGCTTCTGGTTATTGAGAATTTACCAGTTCCCCGGGCACTGTTTTATATAACAATCAAAATAACAATTATATTCATGATAGTAGTAATTGCTAGTGGTGATCAAGCACTGGTCTACACTTTTCAGTATCCCTAATTTCCAGGTGGAGAAACTGAGGTGAACTTAGGCCTCAAAACAACTTTATGAGGTCGAATAATTGTCCCCATAATAAATTCAAGAGATTGGAGGATCAGAGAGGTTAAGCTACTTACCCAAAGTCACACAACAATAAATAGTGCCATCAAAATTTAAATTCATTCCCTGTCTGCCTCCTGCATTTATGCTTCCAGACATAAATAATTTGTAAGTGGGCCTGCCTCAGTCAGCACAGTGAAGAGCGGATCCCACTGACTGAGGTTTCACTGCTGCAAGTAAGGATTTTCCATCCATTGTCATTCTGAGTCCTCTCCCAAGGCAGGCTTCCCTCCATTCTACGGATGAGGAGCCAGAAACCCGGTGAGGAGGCTGAGCTGTTGATGTGTCCAACTCCAGGGCCCAGGTGCCTTCCTGACAGGAGCTCCCACGACACTCAGTTAAGTTGTGGAGAAATCTGCCTTACAGCCTGAAGCCACAGTAGCTGGTGCCATCTGCAGACACACACCTGCTCAAGGCTGTTAGTTTACTAAAACACCGTCCATGGGGGCAGCTCCCGGACTAGGGTCGGCCTTGACCTACTTTGTCAATATCTACCTACGCTTGGATAGGTAATAACGAGCCCTCCAATATGGAAGACTATGTGAACAAATTTTTAAAAATCCATGGGAAGCCAGGGCCTCAAGAAGTGCTTGGTAACACACACCCAATGCAAAAGGATGCTTCCAGAAGCCAAGCTTAAACTGCAGACCTCCTTCTGAGAGACTGCCACAAATCCGGATATGCCCCTAATTTAGCCCCCTAATCTAAGTGCTCCAACATTTCAACTCACAGATGTTTTTCTGTACAGCATTGGAGAGGGAAAATGTCCTGAGCTGGTGCTGAGTGAACTTCCCTGACTCTTGATTTACACCAAGGGTTGGCAAGCATTGTCTTCAAGAGTCAGGTGGAAAATGTTACCAGCCTCAGTGCTGTGGACCAGAGGATTGATGTTGCAACCCCTGGGCCTGCACCATAAAAGCAGCTGTGGGCCATGCAATGCAAGATGGGCCTGGCTGTGCTACAATAAAACTTTATTTACAAAAATAAGCTTGGGATTGGATTTGGGGACTATCGTTCTCTAACCCTTGATTTAAATGGTTGAAACCCTCATCTTCGTTACACAACTGTGTAACTATAGGTGGCTGTAGATGTAATCTAGATGTAAATATGGCATGGATATAGAAATTGATAAGGATTTGTCTATAGTTACTTATATGTGTGATGTTCCTTCCACGTTTCGGGGACACGGATGTTCGTAAAGACATTTTTCTTTCTCTGTACTCTAAGTCCATTTTTGGAGTGCTTCCTATGGGCATGATGTGGAGGAAAGGGATGAAAGCTAGTATCTGACAGCTGCACACTATTTGTTGGAATTCTAGGCACTTTTACATGTTGACACTTTTAAAGGAATCCCACTTAATGCACCTGACTGTTCCGAAGGTCAGCTTAATGGGTGGCTTTCATTCCGTAGTTAATCAGTAAAAATCTACAGAAAGGGAACCTATTGAAAATAAAGAATACCATTTCATACCAAACATGGATAGCAAAAGCATCATATTTTTATCCCCAAATAAAGAATACGCTTTCTAGCTCTCCAGCCGTCTTGGCAGCAGGTCTTGATAGGGGGCCTTCCCGCATCTAAGGCAGGAAGATGGTGACTGCAAAACAGATGAAGTCTCCAGAGTCAATCAACTCCAGGCTCCAGCTTGTTATGATAAGTGGAGAGCACGTCCTGGGGTACAAGCAGACTCTGAAGATAATCAGGCAGGGCAAAGCAAAATTAGTCATCCTCATCAACAACTGTCCAGGTTTAAAATAGAGTCCTACGTCTTATGGACCAAAACTGGGGTCCATCACCACAGTGGCACTAATACTGAATTGGGGACAGCATGTGGAACATACTGCAGAGTAGGCACACTGTCCATTGCTGATCCCAGTGATTCTGATATCATTAGAAGCTGCCAGAACAGACTGGTGAAAAGTAAATCATGCAAAATTCTTCTTTAATAATACCAGAGCTTGTTCAAAATAATTAAAAAAAAAAAAACAATACTGTTTCATACCAAACATGGATAGCAAAAAATCTTATTACTTTACCCCAATAATGTAATTGAAGTGCAAACATGTGCTTATTTTATCTCAGAATTAACAAAGGTTAGGTTGTCATTGTAACTGGGCTCTAACTTTTAGAACCAGCAAATACACTGAATCCAGTGCTAAGTTGGATATATATTTTAATGCCAAAGTTATATAACTTCATATTTTATTTTCCCTACGTGTTCGGCAACTATTGCATGAGTTTCCAAAACTTTAACATGACGCTTCCTGCCATTGTCAGATGCTTTGCTGTATCCTGAGCAGCTCTCCCTCATGCCCATCGGCTTTGTGAAATCCTGCCTGTTTCATAAGCTTCGTCTTCCTACTTTGCAAAAGTTTCACACTGTTACTTCTGTACCTACTGTTGAGGCAAGGCTGACCCTGCCAATCCCCAGCACAGCCCGGATGGAGGCTGCTCTTCAGTTCTCCAGGCTGCTGGCGTGGAGACCTCATTACGGAAGCACTTTTTGGTTTTGAAGATTTTTTGCTGCCCTGTGCAGTCTCCTAACTGCAAAGACAGGGATGATGAATATTTAGCTAGCAAGGATCCCTGGACCTGTCACTTCTGTCTTACAAATAGGAAATGGAAGTTTCAGAAATCTAAAGTCTGCCCAGGTGATCGGGTTGCTAAGTGGTGAGTTCGGAGCCAGATCCTGGCAAGCAAGTGCTAGTTATCTATTGCTGCCTAACAGTCAGCCTCAACACACACTGGCTTGTCACACATGGGTTTAATGTCTAGTACTTTCTGTGGATCAGAAGTCCCGGGGGGGCGGTGCTTTCTGGGTCTCTGCTCAGCCCTCTCACAGAGGCTATAGTTATAGCATCAGCCTGGACTTTGGGTTTCATCCAAAGACCTGAATAGGAAAGCTTCTCTCCAAGACCCTTCTGTAGCAATTAGAAGAATCTAGTTCCTTGAGGGCCGTTGGGCTAAGCACTAGCTTCTTGCCGAGTGTTGGATGAAGGCCATGTTCCTTTCCATACCAAGTGGCCTTTTCCAACATGGCAACTTGCTTCATCAAAGCCACCAAGAGAGCCCTCCAGCTAGATGGAAGTCCTGATCTTTTTTTCCCCCAAAGAGAGAAGGACAGAAAGAGAAAGAGAGAGAGAGAGAGAGAGAGAATATCATTTTTTAATTGAATTTTTCACATGGCTTTCATTGCTCTGACACTTAGTTGTGTACATGGGTGCTGGAGTTTGAACCCGTGTACTCGCACCTGCCAGACAAGCACCATAATCACCAAGCCACCACTGCAGCCCCTAATCTTTTAAGCTGATCACAGAAGTGGCTTTCCTTCATATTTATTGGATTCTACTGACTAGAATAGGTTGCAGGCCTCGGCCACTCCTGATTGGAGGGAGGGAATTACCCCAGAGAAGCAAAGATCTCCAAGATCATCTGAGGGCCCACTTGCCACATCTAGACTCCAGAAACTTTGTTCTTTTCCCTTTTGACATTGAGTTATGATGGGAACATGCCAGGTGCCTGTACCCTGAAGAAGATGCTTAAAATGTAGTTTCACATCTCTTGGTGGCACCCAGTAGCCTGGCCCCTAGCTCAGTGGTTGATACTCAGGAGGCATGCTGAAAGCCATGAGCTGAGTGACCTCAGTCTCCTGGGCTGCATAGGAAATGTGGCTTGTGCTGGGGAACAGAGAAGAAACACCTGGAGACCAGCTGTCTGCACTTGCTCTGCTCAGCTTCCACCTTGCCTTCCCCTCAGTCTGGCCCCTGGATCCCAAGGAAAAGGAAGTACTCCCTGCTGGGTCCTGTCTCTAGCCCTCAGGGAGAAAAATGTGACCTGCCAGAGCTTGGACAGCATGCTTTCATCAGGAAGTGTCAAATGAGAAGAGGGTGCTGGAGAGGGTGTTGGAGGCAGTGTTGATGAAATCGCTGTGTCTTCCAGCTGTTGGCATTGGTAGAGTGGAGGAGGACAGAGGCATGGGACAGAGCTCCTGATAAAGACCCATAACTCTGTCCCCAGGCAGAAGGTTCTGCCCTCCAAAAACACAGCCTGCTTATAGAAGTCAGGGTGGGTCTAGAATACTGGCAAGAAGCTCTAAAATTCACATTCTAAACATTTATATTGCTTGTAGGGGCAAAATATAGAAGAATCAAGAGACTGGGGTGTGGGCAATGTGGGGGTAATTCTGGTTAGAGGACAAATGCATATCACATTGTTACTTTATATGCATGTATGATTGTATAATAACTCAACTCCTTAATAAAAAATTTTAAAAAAGAAAAAGATAAAGCCACATGTGACCTGCACTTGGGTGGATGGAGAGGCATGTGTTGGAACCTATCTGTAGGGCTTCTTCTCATTTCTAGTTCTTTTTGCTCATTTGAAATAAGGAATCCTGGGTCTGATGAAAGCTGGCCTGGCCCAGCCCAGCTAAGACTCAGTCCTGCAATGACTAACAGGGATCAGGTCTGTGGGCTTGTCCCATGTGGCAGTATGTGGCCCAGGAGCATCATCTCACTTTTCACAGCAGCCTTGACTTAGAAGCTATTGTAATTGCCATTTACAGATTGTCACAGGGTAAGTGGCAGAGCTGAGATCTGACCCAAGTATATTCCTCTTTGAAAGTCTCTCTAGACCCCCCTGTGGGGGTTAGCATATGAAAACTGGAACCCGTAATAACAGCCCTGGATCCCTCTGGGACTTCACATCAACACCTCATCTCCCAGGTATGGACACTGAGGCCTGAGGAGAGGAAAGACCTTCTCCAAGCTCCTGCAGCGAGTAAAGAGCAGGGTCTGAAACAGAAACAAAGTGGGTTGTTTCTGTTGGGCCAGGCATTGTGATCCCAAGGGGAAAATCATGGGTTCCCTGCTTTATCAGATCAGCCTATGAGACACATGAGCTGGACATGATGTGCTCAGATGTGCCCAGAGAGGGAAGTGTGTGTCACAGCATGAGCAAGTGTTATGAGGAGATAAGAATGAAATCCTGGGTGATGCTCAGAAGTAGCGTCTTCATGTGGTCTGGGAAGTAAGAGATGAGCTGTTAGGTCTTGGGAGACAGGAACTGCAACCCTTACCTTCTGGTATGTGATTGATCAGTAAATAGCTTATGGAAGGAAGGGAGGAAGGAAAGAAGGAAGGAGGGAAGGAAGGAAGGAAGGAAGGAAGGAAGGAAGGAAGGGAAGAAGGCAGGCAGGCAATCAAGAAAAGAGGTGATACTTGAAGAAAGCATGTATGTGGGAAGGAGCAGACATTTGGAAGACCTGCCATGCTTTGGTTAAGTTCTAAGTTTGGTGTGACCAAAGGGAGAAAGGAGAGGTGAGCCTAGAAGTGAAGCCTAATATATTTTGAAGCTCTGTTGTTGGGTGCGCGTATATTTATATCTGGTATATCTTCTGAGCGACTGGACTGTTGTCAATTTGTAACGTCCTCCTTGGTCTCTGGTAGCAATTTTTGTCCTCGTGTCTATTTTAGAGTCTGATGTTACTATAGCCACCTCAGCTCTATTTTGGTTACTCTCTGCATGGAATAGCATTTCCTATCTTTTTGCTGTCAATCTATTTGTGTCTTTAGATCTAAAGTGAGTCTGTCACAGGCAGCATTTAGTAGAATCCTGTTTTTTATCCATGCTGCCACAGCATGATCTGATTTGGGCAAGCCTGATCTGCCTTCCTAACACGGTGGGACTTTCCCCGTAATGGACGAAGAGCCTGCAGCCTTGTTTAAACAGGGCTTGGCTTAGTCAGATGCCTCTGCTCAGGACAGTGATACAGAAAGGCCCATGGTGTTGGAACAGAGGCAGCGAGCTCTCCAGCTCTTTTCTCTCCACCTGCCACTGTCCTTGCCTCTCTCCAGCAGCCCGGGTGCAGTGGCTCTGAAGGTGCTCCCCTGAGACACACAGAAGCCTGTCACCGCTTAGCTCAATTCTGCGGCACTTTGCTAACCCTGAAAAGCAGCCTCTCTCCCACCTCCCTTGGATGAGGGTCTTTTCACCTCCCATGCTCTTTGAGTTGTGCACCTTTTAAGACGGGATTAAGAGGTAGGGCCATTTTGAATATTTTCAATGACCTGTAAATTTTTCCATGTGCTTTTTCCTTCATGTGTATTCTTACAGACTGGCATTTGATGACGTTTATAGCTGTCACACACCTCAGATAAACAGTCTCATAATGTGTTTGGACAGAGAAAACCAACAAATATTAAAAAAAGGAAAAGGGAATATGTAGGTCAGCTCTCAAAGGAGGAAGCAAACATTTCGTTTCGTTTACATTCTCTGAATGACCCTGGTGAGCAGTGTTTTACCACTGATGTCGGTGGGATTCAGTAGAAGGGCACAACCAGCAAGGTAATGTCCATAAATGATCCTTTCTTTTTACCAAAGGTAAAGCAGAGGGTGGCACGGTAGGAGATGCACCATGCTGGGGGCCAGGAGACCAGGGTTCCACAAAGAACCATTTTGTGGCTGTGCAAATCACTCAGACTTCTGGAGAACAAATTTCCTTGCTATAAGATGAAGGAAAAATGAACAGGTCTTTCTTAATGTCCCTCAAAAGTTCCAGTAAATGGAAATTCAAGAGGAGCTAGGTGTGAACCAAGTCAGGGAAAGGAAGCATTAGAAAAGTGACTTTAGCTCCTTCCTGGTCCAGGGACATGGCAAAACTTTGGTTCTTTATCGATAGCACCTATGGATAATGACATTTTCCCGAGCTAAGTTGGAAGCCATCTGAATCCTTTCCACACAGCACAGACTTCTACGGTCCTTGGTTAATTGATCCCAGTGGGTTTTCAAGATAAAAATGATTTGACAGGAAGTGTACATCCATGAAAATGTAATAATGTTTATAAGTATAATGCACCAAAAAAAAAAGGAAAAATGATTTTTTCGTCCTGCTCTAAGTGACTCAAACATTATTTGGGGGACTGATTTATAAGGAAAAAAGAAATTACTATTGGCCATTTGGATGACTCTTTTGAGAAGTGTCTACTCAAAATGTTAGCCCGTTTTCAAAATTTTTCTGTTGTTGAGTTTTTTTGAGTTCTTTGTATATTAAGGATATTGTCCCGTATCAGATGCATAGTTTGCAAATATATTCTTTTATTTTATAGGTGTCTCTTCACTCTGTTGATTGTTTCCTTTGCTGCACAGAAAACTTTCAGTTCAATGTAATCTCTGCTGTCTATTTTTGTTTTTGTTATACAATGAAATAGTATTCAGCCCTAAAAAACATGAAATACTGTCATTCATGACAACACGGATGGCTGAATCTAGAAGACATTACATTAAGAAAAATATTTCACAAATATCTACAGATATTTGTCAATCAAAAAATTGGTAGAAAATAAGCAAAAATGAAATCCCTTGCACAGTAGGTGCTGTCCTTCTGAGGCATTTTGGTTGGGGAGCAATAGGATCCTCATGTGGTCTGAGGTCATTCTCTGCTATTTTGGATCATGTCATCTTCTCTAGAGTGGGGATCAATGATGGTGCCTTGGGTCGGGACAGATGTGATTAACTGCCCCAACAACTGCTGTTTGAGAAAATTCAGTTCCACCTCTCCTGGCTGGGGAGAATGACCCCACACACCCCCATGTGATGGCAGACAGACAAGGATTCTAAGAGTCCTTCCCCACTTGGTAGGACCTTGTGTGAGCTCAAGATGCCGGAAAAGCTGCTCAGAATCAACAGCAAACGGCAGGTGTCTCTGGGAACTCCTGGAAATGGAACAGAGATGCCCCGCCCCAGTTTGGGAGTTGAGGGAGGCAGAAGAGGAGAAGAGGAGGCGAGGGGCAGTAGTCCTCCGGCAGCAGAACTGGAAGCACCCAGGCTACCCCTTCCAGTGCTGGCTCTGACCAAACGCCTGCTCTGCAGATGCTCCTTGACCCCACATTGTCCACTCTCAGCCTCCTCACGCCCTTGATGCCCCTGCCCCTGCTGCCTGATGCATAAATGATGGCAGTGCCCCCGCCTCTCAGTGTTGCTCTCAGAGTACAGGAGGGAGATGTGTGGAAGCCTCGCCCCCTTTGTGCAGCCTGGGAGGGTGTTTCACTCTCCACCGCTCTTCCCAGGGCGTCTGATTTGTTGCCTGCAGAGGGATGAGGACAGGGCAGTAGGGATTTCCAGGTGCCCCATGGCTCCTCACTCACCTGCACAGAAGCTGCCTGCGCCCTCCTCCTTCTCCTTCTGCAGGGCAGATCTGGCATCAAGGGGCCTGGACAGGATGCACAGCATCTTATCCTGAGTTCCGCACCTTGCACCTTGGCATCATGTGCAGGTCAGGACTTCCTAGTGGCAGTTCCCTCCAGCCCTCCCCTGCCTCACCTGGGCTGGAAGATGGCAGAGGGAGAGGAAGGAGTACTGAAAGTGGAGGCCTATAGCAGAGGGAGTTGTATTTAAGGGCATGGCCAAGGCCATTGACCCTGACTGGCATCATTTGCAAAGACAGCCAGGATGCTGCAGATTGAAGGGTAGCCGGTGGCTTCCCTGGGGAGTGCTGATCACAGCCCTTGCAGGGCCTACAGGTCACAGGCGGAAGTCAGGGAGGAGCTGTGGGTACAGAGCAGAGGAGGCAGGACTGAAGGGGAGAGAAGAGGAGAGAAAATGACATCAGGGCAAGGGAAAGCAGGGGAGGAAGCAGCTAAGGCTATAGACAGGCAACCAAAGTGACAGAGGGCAAAAGAAAAGGAAAAGTTGGTGAGGCAATGAGAGTGTTAAGGAGGTGCAGAGACTGGGGGAGAAGCAAGAGAGCACATCTAGCCATCTAGTGGCACTTCGGGTCCAGAGACTCAGTCGGCTTCTGTCGGGACACTGATGCATGCTCCATCTGAAATTGAGTTCCTATTTTAAACACATATTGCAAACTACGAAGGATCCTTTCCTCTTTCCAGGTTAAGGAGGGCTTCCTTGATGATTTGAGCTTGGTTAATTAGCAGTTGATCTCAGCAGAGCCCAGGTTACTAGAGAGCTGTAGCTCATGTTGGGCTCTGCCTGGCGGTGGCTGCCCCCTGCTGGCGGAAGTGGTGTTCTGCAGCTCTCTAGCGCTGGGTTGAAATCGCTTTGATGGTTGGGTAAGCCTGAATCATCCAAGCCCTCTTTAGGTTCTAAAATCTGATTATTAGAGTTTGGTGTTGTTATGACTTCTGCCTTGACCTCTTTTCTGAGATGCAGACTTAGATTTTGATCAGCTTGATGGAGATTTCCACTGGGACCTCAAACTCAACAGGTCCACAAGTAGATGCTTCTCTTTGCTTTTGTGCTGGCCACTGCACGTCCTGCTGATACCTTTGAACAGCTGCTGTCTACATTGTCCCCATTCCTAGGATCCCCCTATGTCCCCTTGCTTGTCACACCCATTAGTCACAAATCCTACTCAGACTCGTCATCTCTCCTGAGCCCTCATCCTCTCTGGTCAACCCACAACCACAGCCTCCTGACCAGTCCTTCAGAGAGCTCTCTGTAGATAGGTGTGGATACAGATGTGGACACACGCTGGTCCCCCATTGTATGCAGGTGGCACATTCCAAGGTGTTCCATGAGCGTCTGCAAGGTGGCTAGTACCACACTCTACACACACTGTTTTCTCCCGTAAATATGACATGCCTGTGATAAAGTTTAATTTCTAAATTAAATACAGTAAGATATTAAAAATAGTAACTAATAATAGAACAATTATAATAATGCACTGTTATAAAATTATTTAGAACTTATGAATTGCTTATTTTTGGAATTTTGCACTGAATATTTTCAGATCACAGCTCACCATGAATAACGAAAGAAAAATCTCAGATAAGGGGGACTACTGTATATAGACACTTTATACAGACAGATAGTAGTTGGACATTAAAAGTGGCTTGAAGACATACAAACTGTTCCTTTGGCCTAGAAACCCTTTCTATTACCCTGTGTGTCTCTCCAGGCCTTCCCTGTATCCTTGCCCTAATCCCAAGGGTGGGACAATTGCTGCCCTCTCAGACTGCTTCAGTCTTTCACTCAGCTTAAGTTTTTTTTAAGAGACAGAGAAACAGTGAGAGAGAGAGAGAGAGAGAGAGAGAGAATTAGTTTTATTTAGTTTTCCATGTGGTTTTCATTGCTCTGACACTTTGTTGTGTACATGGTGCTGGGGTTCGAACCTGTGCCCTCGCGCATGCCAGGCAAGTACTGTAACTGCTGAGCCACCTCTCCAGCCCTCAACACGAGTGAATTAATTGCAGCTCTGAGCTGGTCACTGACTATGGAGAGGAGCTGACAGTCTGCTGTCCAGGAGAGAAGTCACATAAAAGCAGCCCTCTGGTCACTCCCCTCTGGAAAAGCTGGACACTTGGTACAGATTTCCGTTCCGCAGTATGTTTGTTTTCCGTCACTGTTGAATACACTGCCACTAACTCAGTGGCTTGCAACAGCACACATTTATTTATCGTACAGTTTCCAAGAGTCAGGAGTCTGTGGCTTAGCTAGGTCCTGCAGTCAGGGTCCCACAAAGCAGCGGTCAGTGTTTTGGCTGGGCCATTTCCCTTCTGGTGGCTGGTCCTTGAAGTTGAGGGCTTGTCATCAGCTGGGGGCTGCTCTTGGTTCCCAGAAGCCATTGCAGCTCCTTGTCTCCAAGTCTTCACCCTGTAACACAACCCAAGCAGAGGAGTGACTCCCTCCTACCTATAGTCTATTGTCAGGAGCAAGGGACACAAGGATGTGACTCACTGGGTTAGCACAGGGTATGCCCACCATGCGCGCTCCATGTAGACTCTCCCCCAGATTTACACACGCACCATGCACGGGAGGGTGACAGGAGTCTCGGAGTCTGGCTAAGGCTCCTATTTCTGCCAAAGAAGTTCACTTTGGAAACCAAGCTTCCCTTTCCCCCACACACTGACTCAGTCCCGGGTTCAGTCCCCACGTTAGATGGCAAATGAGGACAAGGCCTAGTGGTTGGTGGTTCACATTCCAGGACCCAGAGCTTAGGCATTTAGACAATCTTGCTTTGAATAATCGTTCAGCATGTGAACCGTCATGTTCTCCCTAGGAGGCAGATGTGAGGGTGATGGGCTGATGCATGCCGAATGACAGGTGACAGGTGCTTGTTGAAGGGCAGCAGTGGGAACTGTACATCATCACTGTCACCATCATCACCTCAGAGGAACGCTTGGGGCTCAGGAGAGGCAGATTCCAGGATGGATTAGAGTCACAAAGTTCAAGTGAAGTGGCCAGATGTGGGTGGAGATTGGGGATCTCAGGTTTCTGGGAAGAATTGGAAACACGAACATGCAGGTCTGCAGATCAGAAAGTTTATTGACCAGATCAGGATCACCAAGGACCAGAATCAGGACTTGGGTCCCAGCCGAGGCCAGGGGCAGATATTTGCATCCCCCTTGTGAGGACCTTGCACTCACACCGCCAGGCAGCATTCTCTTACCGAGGGCAGGTCCGGCTCACTCATCAGTGAATTCCAGCTGTGCCCCCAGCATCTGCCATACAGAGATTCAATGACTGAACAGAGACCCAGGAAGCATGGGTAGAACTCGCCATGGGTAGGTCAGAGAGCAGATCACCTGGAGTAGGGGAGCTTGGAGTCCATGCTACCAAACTTCACCTGAGGATCCTAGCTCGTGAATTCCCTGTCGGATCCCCAGAGAACCAGGAGGGAAAGCCATTTTCATCTGCTGACGCAATGGAGCACCCCTCCCCCAGCTCAGTTTATAAAGAGGCTGATCTCAAAGGTTGAGGGAGGAGCACGGATCAGATGACCTCTGCGTGAATTTTAACGAGCAGCATTCAGCATCCCTCAGTGAGGTGGCTCCTATTCTTTCCAGCATTTCAAACACAAGTCTGAAGTCCCTCGTTGAAAGAGATTCCCTTTAGTAGCCACTGACTGTAAAAAGAATAATCCTAACATGAGGACAGAAGACTTTGCTGAATTTATCTTTGAAAAGAGTTTTCTCCACACTAAGAAGCATTTTCATGTATATTAAGATCAGAGTCGCATATATATTTGACATATTAATTTATTTGTATTCTTGTTGATTTTACCAAAACTGGTGGCAACTTTGGTCTCTCAGGATTCTCCAGATGATCTAGTTTGACTTCTAAGTAGCTGATTCTGCCTGTTAGCAGGTTGAGCAAATGCATGCACTGAGTGAGCTCCACCTCGCTTCCTACCTGCCCTGCCCGTGACCATGTGGACTGAGTGGGGGTAATGGATAGAGCACACAACAGTGTCCCCTGGGGACTTGCCTTCATGCTGGCTGATTTCTTTCCTGTCTGCCTGGGGAGCAAACCAGTGCTAAAGGCTCCTTCCTCTCCTTCCTCCCCTCTAGGTTCCTGATTGTCCTGGGCTGTTTGATTCTGGCGGTACTGACCACCTTCAAGGAGTACGAAACTGTCTCTGGGGACTGGCTTCTGCTGCTGGTGAGATGCCCCCTGCCAGCCCTGTGATCTGGGCTGGAGCCCTCTGGTTGGACTTCCACAGTGATAGAAGGATGTTACCCCTGGGTAGAAGTCTCCCGACTGGCTGTGTCTTCCCAGGTCCCCAGCAAAGTCCAGGCCCCAGAAAAAGCCACACCTCCCTCATTTGACCACTTCCCTGGGCCAGATGGAGTGAGGTATAGAATCCTTGAGGACACATTAGTCAAGCAAGGACCGTTATATGTTATAAATTATGAACTACAGCTTCCCATTACACTGGAAGTTAACACAAAGTCATACTCCATCCTAAACCTGCCTCTGCTTTAGTTTCTCAACACATAAATTAAAAATAACATAAAATACTCAGGGTGGTACCCAGCTTAGGAGCTCTGCTCAGCAAATTTTGGCCATGATTAGCAACAAGAGGGACCAGACACTGGGCAGGATTAGTGGACTCTGTCTTCGATATGGCTTTCTTCAAGCAATTTCACTTTTATAGGGGCTTTAAAAACTTTCGTGAGACTTTAAAAAATGATTCATTGGAAAAAGAAACAGAAAAAAGAACAAGGTCTCACCTGGCAAGGGCTAAAAGAGCAGAGGGAGCCAGCACACTGGAGGGACCAACCCTGTCCTCCTCCCCACCTCCAGTGACTGCCACCAGGAAGCAATGTCAGTGGCGGCAGAACCCCAGCTCTCCAGCTCTCCAGAGCAGAAGTCACTGGTCTGGACGGCTGGGCCCCAGCTAAACAGCCCCCCATATGCTCTTCCATGCAGGAAACATTTGCTATTTTCATCTTTGGAGCTGAGTTTGCTTTGAGGATCTGGGCTGCCGGATGTTGCTGCAGATACAAAGGCTGGCGGGGACGACTGAAGTTTGCCAGGAAGCCCCTGTGCATGCTGGGTAAGTCCCCATCCCACAGACCAGTGGTACTCTCAGACCCTTTTTTCTGTGTGTGCTTTATTTCCCCAAGGAAATTTTAAGCAGCTATTCCAGGCATTTGTGTATCACAGGGGAGGGGAGGCCAACCCAGCCTCTGAACTGCCTCCACGTGGGAGAACGGCACCGACCTGCGTGTGCTGACGCCCCATCTCCCATGGCTGTTTCTCATGTCAGCTGGACAGGCCAGCGGTTAGTGGTTGGGGTGGGGGACTCCTCACACATTGCATTTGGTCACAGAGGAGCCAGAAAGTGGCAAAATGTTGAGCATTTCCAGTGCCCAGACTGCTGGTAGCACTCACTGTGACAATCAGAATCGCCCGTACCTTCCAGACTGTCAGGTGGGACATTGCTGCTTCAGAACGTAGCTCTGTAGGACTCCATGGCACCCAGGGAGACTGAGGCTCACAGAACTGTTCCAGGCTCCATCCTAACTAAACTGAAGAATCCAGCACATCTTTACCCTCCGCTACCACCATGCTGTTGTGCCTCAGCCCAATGCTGCTTCTGAGAGGCTTCATTATGATCGTTGCAGGCGTTTTAGTCTTATTGACCTGGGTTCCCATCTGCCAATGCTCTAGGAGCCAGGTCACGACAGGTCAAAATCTCCTTGAGCAAAGCTGGGAGTGGCAGAGCCTCGCATCCCTGGGGAGGGTTGAAGGCACAGGACAGTGGACTGGGCAGTGGAAGGGCCTCCCAGGTGTTAGTCCAGAGGCCCTCAGACCCTGCTTGCTTATCCTCAGCCATGGGTGCTCATCGCCTGGCAAGGTGTTCACCACCTTTGAAGTCGGGTTATTTGAATCCAGACTCCACCCCACTCCGCTCTGTCTTGTCTCATCCAGGACAAGTGTGCTAAGCCTGCAGCAGCACCGGGCACCACGTGTTCTCAGCCTCTTCTGAGGCTCCTTCCCCACCTCCTTTGGAAGAGCGATCCCAGGACTGAACCCAGACCCAGGCACCACGGCTGCCCATGGACCTTTGCCTTTCCTTTGTCCTGGTGCCAGACCTTTCCCGCTGCCTGCCGCCTGGCTTGCAGGGCCTTCTCTGCCACCCATGTATGCCCACCTGCTTCTGAGGTTGGGCTTTGGAGGTTTGGGCTTTGTTTTTGTTGTTTAGAAATTGGAGCTCAAGCAGGTGTGATTGCGTGTGAGCATGATTTTGGAGGTGCTTTATTTGCTCTTTGTATTTTGTTCTCCCTTCTTTTGCCCTCTTTCCATATCCACTCCCATGTACCTTCCCTTGCTCTTTCCTTTTCTTCCTTCCCCATCTTTTGGGAGTGCAGTGGAATTAGTCCAACTCCTCTGCTCCTCTGCAGTGACCTGGAAGTGCTGGCTGAAGACCTGCACATGCGTGTGTGTGCATGGGTGTGCTGGGGAGCTTCCTGTCCAGTCCCCAACACTCAGGCTCAGGGAACCTGGACCCCCCCGGAGCATGTGCTTCTCCATGCTGCTGTCTCTGCAGACACAGGGCTCTGGGCTCCCTGCCTCTCCCCTCCCCTCCCCTGCCTTCCCTGAAGGCACGTGGCTGGACCTTGGCACCACATCGTCCTTGCTGGCCTCTGACTCATCTCAACTTCTTCCATGATGTGGTCCTTGTAACAAATGGTGCTTTCCTGTGTGTGCGTGACAAGAGCATGGTTATGTCCAGGGACGTGGAGGCCTTAGTCTCAAGGAAGCCTCAGAACTAGTCACTTGGCATGGATGGGTCCCTCTGGGCTACCTCTTCCATCCTCACTAGGCATCGTAGACTGCACCATCTACTGCAGGCCTGAGTTGTGTTTATTTTTTAATTTTTGTTTCATTGGTGCATTATATTTGTACATAGCAGGGGGATACTTTATTCCATATTCGTACACGCACATAACTCAGTTTGCTTTGCTTTTCTATGAACATTGTAAGGGGACATTTGCACAGGTGAACTGAGACGCCTGACCAGTGATGCAGACTCCTTAGTAGCCAGGTGCTTTACCTCTCAGTTTTCCCAGAAAAACTGAGGTGGGGGTGCCTGAGTGGGGTTCCCCTGGATATAGTAGAAAAGGCATAATCTTTTTGGTGAACTTGCCTCGATTTGAATTCAGAATTGATTATATCACAAACTGAGAGACCAGAACACACAAGCAAGTGGAGGTTTGAAAGAATGCTTTGTAGGCAGCAAACCATGTATGCTTCCAGAAGTTTCCCAGGAGCCAGAGGGCTTAAGGAGCTAGGACTTTGCTCAGTGGACAAGCATTTCTATAAGTGGGTTCCTTGGAATTGATCCGGCTTCCTGGCACCCAAGCCTTGCAGCTGGCCTATTGATCCCTGCTGAGAAACTGCACTGGAGCTGTGGAGCCACAGAGCATGCTCACATGTATTCAAGCACTGGCAGCAAGCACAGCCCACACCTGCACGCAGCTGGCCATGTGGAAGAAAGGGGCCTGCAGCACATAAGCCAGGGTGCAGGCAAGTCAAGGAGAGCCGATACCAACCTGACATTATCAGGCGGCCAGGCCTGCTGCAGAACCTGGACACACACGCGCGCACACACACACACACACACACACACACATACACCACTGCACTGGGCATCCCCAATTCACTACCATCAATCTCCTGCTTCCTGAGAAAATGAAAACAAGGCAAACCTGAATGAAAGTTGGGACTTGAAATTTGACCAATAGCTTTAAGAGGTTTCCAAACACTAATTAGCATAAATTTGGACCAGCAGTATTAGTAGGTTTCTAAATCCTAATTAGCCTAATTTTGAACCAATAGCATTAGCTTTCTCAAACCCTAATTTGCATAAGTTTGGACTAATAGCAGTGACCCAAGTGCTATATAAACTCCCAGATGCACACACTCAGGTGGAGAAAAGCAGCTATCCAAGCCCCCTCTTGCACAGTGCGAAAGTTCTGTTCCTATTCCTGTTTCTTCAATGAATTATTCTTCCACTTACTCATCCTGGCCTGTGGATTTCGTTCTTCAAATTCACAAGACAAGAACCCAGAAGCAAGGAAGAGTTGATGGTGAGCTGCTGGAGTCTGCTGCAACACTGCAGGGCATTGCCCACTATTGAGAAGTGTTGCTCGTGTGGGTTGCCACACTGTGGTTCCTCTGCTCCATTGTTGAGCAGCTCTGTTGCTCCACTGTCATCTGGCAGGGGCCAAAAGGCCAACTGCATGACTTGGGTTTGAGCAAAGTACTAATGCTGTTGGTTCAGCAGCTCCGCCACTCTGCTGCTGTTTCTCAGCAGGGATCAATAGACCAGTTGCATTGCTTGGATGCAGGAAGCCAGGTCAGAATCCTGCATGATCTTTGAATGCCTTTATAAAGAATGACTCTTTAGTCAAAATCCTTTGGGAGCTTTATTTCCTGCAACAAGTTTGCTGCCATATCAGTTGTCATGAAAACCACCCTTAAATCAAAGTCAAAATGGGAAAGGAGAAGACTCGGTGTCAACATCATCACCATTGGATTTACAGATTATGGCAAGGCTGCCTCTGCTAGCCATCTCATCTACAGATGTGGTGGGATCCCCAAAGGAACCATTGAGAAGTTTGAGAAGGAGGCTGCTGAAGGGAGAGGGCTCCTGCAGGTGAACCTGGGTCTTGGATAAGCTGAGAGCTGCGTGTGAGTGTGGTATCACCATTGGTGGCTACCTGTGGAAATTGGAGACCAGCTAGGTGACTGTCATCAATGCTCCATGACACAGAGACTTAATTAAAAACCCAATTATGGGCTGACGATGCTGTCTTGTTGTTGCTGCTGGTGTCAGTGAATTTGAAGCTGGTATCTCCAAGGGTGGGCTGCATGCTCCTGTGTCTTGCACACCAGGTGCAGAGCAACTAACTGTTGGTGTCAACAGAATGGATTCCACTGAACCACGTTGCAGCCAGAAGAGAGGTGAGGAAATGGCTAAGGAAGTCACACTTTCACTAGAAAACTGGCTGCAACCTGACTCAGTAGCACTTGTGCCATGTCTGGCTAGAATGATGACAACTTGCTGGAACCAAGTGTTAACATGCCATGGTTGAAGGGATGGCAAGACACCTATAAAAGCGTCAGTGCCAGTGGAACCACACAGAGTGAAGCTCTGCATTGCAGCCACCAGCAACCTGTCCAACTGGGAGCCCTTGCCTCTGCCCCTTCAGAGTCTGCAAAGTTGTCCGTGTAGGCCGAGTGGAGATTGGCTTTCTCAAACCCAACACGGTGCTCTCTAGGCTCCAATCTGCATCACAACTGAAGTAAAGTGTGTTGAATGCACCATGAAGCTTTGAGGTGTCAAGTATGCACCTATCAAATGCTTGTCATGGCAGTGTTGCTGGTGACAGTGGAAGCAGCTGTCTTTATTGCCCAGAGATGATCCTGAGCCATCCGGGCCAGTGGCCATGCCCTTGTCCTGAGCTGCAGGATGTCTCAGATTGCTTCAAAGTTTGTCAAGCTGAAAGAAAAGATTGATCACTGCTAGGGCAAGAAGCTGGAAGATGGTCCTAAATTCTTGAAGTCTTGTGATGCTGCCATCATCAGTAGGGTTCCTGGCAAGCCCATGTGCATTCAGAGCATCTCTAATTACCCTCCAATAGGTCATTTTGCTGTTCTTGACATATGGCAGTAGCTGTGGTGGCATTAAAGCAGTGAGCAAGAAGGCTTCTGGAGCTGCTGAGGTCACCAAGTCTGCCCAGAAAGCTCAGAAGGACAAACACAATTGTCACCAACACCTGCCACCTCAGGCTTAATCAGAGTTCTCAGAACCGTGTGTCTCGATTGGCCATTTAAGTTTCACAGTAGAAGATGAGTCAATGCAAATCCAAAACTTCTGGAAAACTTTCAGAAGGGGAGGAGGATGTTTTGCAGGCCACTGGAGTTTGGTGTATGTGGCAGTTTTAAGATATGTGTTTTTAAAATCAGTGCTTTTAGTGGAAACAACTTGATCAAAACTGTCACCAAATTTTGATACCCAACAACATAAAGTTTAGTGAGGAAAAGCACTTTTAGGGAAAGGCTGTACTTAATTTATATAATTAAACCATCGCTAAAAACTCTAGACCCCTTCAGTAGCAAACAACTCCTGTTTCACAGAGTTGTTCACAAATGTACTTGACCATGGGCTCCTCTTTACCTGCTGACCCTCTGAAGGATGGTGGGGGAACACTGACGTGAGTGTTGGATGCCACAGAACGGAATAGAGAGAGATCAGCTCCCCAGATCTCACCCCAGGAGCCCTTTTAGTTCCACCAAAAGTGCTGATTTTAAAAACAAATATCTTAAAACTGGCCCTTTACAAGTGTTCCATCCCCTTGACCCACCTCTAGTTCCAGCAACAGCTGTACTGTGCATTTTCATGTCACCGACTGATACCAGCATCCGGTATCATGGGTGGACCTCACATTTCCACCCTTTACCTTGATGAATAGGGAGATCAGTGGCCAGGACAGCACACAGGTGTGCAGGAGTAAACAACTCTGGGGTTGACCCTCAACCATTGGGGTCAAGAGCCAAAGGACTCTTGTGCCAGCTTCCCACCTTCCAGGTGGACAAACTTGGGAGGTGCTCTTCCCAAAGCTCCGAGGACCCAGCAGTGACCTCTGCTGCACCCTCTGGTAGTTATGTTTCTCCCTTCCAGGTCTCCCTCTGCTATTGCTTCAGCTTCCTGGGATCAGATATCATCCCCCCACAGATTACCTGAACCCAGGTTCCTGTTTCAGGGGATGCTTTTGCAGAAACTCCCTTTAATGCCATGTCTGAGCTTCAGCCTTCACCTCTGTGGCCTGAGCAGGCCCTGATACCCTCTCTCTCCAATTCCCCTTAGAGTGAGTCCCAAATGCCATATTGGAGACTGTGGTAAATGGCTGCTGAGGTCTAGAACCAACATTGGAGTCTGATCAGCTATTTCCAAACCCGACTGCTTCTAGCTGTGGCCTTGGGCAGGCTCATGTTAGAGCATCAGCTTGCTCATCGGTCACAAGATAACACTTTTCACAGGTGCACTTGAAGGCCAGAGTGAATAGGGTGGCTCAGAGCCTGGGCCCTGCCGGGCACACATTCACCTGTCCCAGCAGGCAGCTTTAGGAGGATGGCTTTGCCTTTACTGATCCTGCCTTCTCTATTCTCTGCCATCGTCTCTGTCTTCTTCCCTAGACATCTTCGTGCTGATTGCCTCTGTGCCAGTGGTTGCTGTAGGAAATCAGGGCAATGTCCTGGCCACCTCTCTGCGAAGCCTGCGCTTCCTGCAGATCCTGCGCATGCTGCGGATGGACCGACGCGGTGGCACCTGGAAGCTCTTGGGCTCCGCCATCTGTGCCCACAGCAAAGTAAGTTCCGGAAGAATCCACAAGGCTACATGGGCTTCTCACCCACCTGTGCCCTTCCATGGCATCCTCTCCCTTACAGTGTCACCGGGTAGGGTCCTTCTGCCACCACTGATGAGGACAATAGGAAGTAGGAGGAACAGTAAGAGGAGGGGAGAGCATGTGCAGGTGTGGCCAGAGAAGCAGGGACACCTGGGCTCAGATTTCAGCTCTTCCATCTGAATGGTTTTGGCCATGTCACTCTCCCCTCTTTGGCCCTCAGCTTCCTCATTTTCAACGTGGGGGTAATAATGCCTGTGCTCCAGGGAGAGATGAGCTCACGCAGGGCAGATGTAGCAGGAGGAAAAGGTTGGCAGTCACACAGGCTGGTCTGGAAAGCAACTCCGCCTGTGTGTCTTTGGGATGTTCTATAACCCCTTTGGGTCTGGGGTCCAGCATTTATAAAGTAAGAATGATAATTCCTCATAGGGTTGGTGTGAGCACAAAGTGAATGGATGTGGGAAGAGCACACAGAACTCACCACATCATAGAAGCCACGCAGCTTCTATGGCTACGTAAAGCCCAAAGACAGTGCCTAGAACTTCGTGTTTGATCCCGACTGCTGCACCCCAAGTTAGGCACTCTTGCTACACCATTGCACTGATGAGGAAGCAGACTCAGGAAGAAGCATCTTGCCCAAGGTCAGGCAGTGGCACACAACCCAGGCAATGCCATTGCTGAGCCGTGTCCAAGCACTACTGCTGGCGTTGGTGGTCTCACATCTCCAAGAGAGTCCAGAAAACGGAGGGGTGGACTCAGAGCAGTACCCTTCTGGAGTTCCACGTGGCTAACCAGGCTAGGAACCCAAGCAGTTATGTGGCCTCCTATTGCTAACCCAAGCCCTCAGAAGCACTCTGTTCACCTTGTTGCTGAAGCTGGACCCTGGAGGAATGGCAGAAGCCTCTGAGTCTCGGGCAGGAAGTACCGTGGGAGGCCCGCTCAGGAGGGGGAGAGGGAGGAACGCCTAGGACAGGCATTCTTTAGGTGCATAAAGTCAAAGCAGCCAGCTTTGTGCCAGCTATAGTGGGCACCCCTTTACAAGGAACCCTGTTGCCACCCAGCCAGTAATCACATGCAGATAGATTGCATGTGCCCAAATCCCTGTCTCAGGTTGTGTTTCTGGGAAACTGGACCTGAGGCAGTGAAACTGGGGCGATTTGACTTTGAGGGAGCTCAGAACTTTCTTTGCATCACCATGACCATGTCACCACCAACTGCATGACCCTAGAACATTCCACACAGCTCCAGGGTCCTACATCTCAGACAGGCATCCAGATACACTGGGGAGTGGTTTCCCATGAGATAGTTGAAAACACACAGGCTCAGAACAAGTACAACCATGACTCTTGTAGAATGAAACATCCTTCCATGACACACAACTGTTCGAATTGCATCAATCAAAAACTCTCCACCTTAGAATGCCGTTTCTTGACATAAATGTCTTATTTCCTGTCCATTCTACCTCTGCCGTAAGACTTGGTGAGGTGACAGTTTTCTTTACAGAGTTCTTTCTTCCTCCTGACCTGCCAGTTTATCTTTTATTGGATATGTTCACTATACCCTCCTGGGTTCAGCAATAACCTTGCACCCGTGGGATCCAGATGATTCACAGCTCTGGTGGAAATTGGTGATAAAAATTTCTGGTTCTGGGTCCTGGCCCACTTTCCTTTCAACCAGAATAGGTGCCCAGTGCATGCTGACTATTTACCATGGCATTACCAGAAATCTTGGATGTTTGTGATATGATTCCTGAGGGGAGTGGGTCCACACTGCAGCCAAACCCCTCCATTGAGGCAGGCTGTCTTCCCTGGGCCGGGGAAAGGCTCTGGGGCAGATTTCTCTGCTCACAGACCTCATTTACTGAGCTCTTGCTGTGCCACCAAGTATGCATTGTGAGTACCTGTGCAGGCTTGGGCAGCCAGAGCAGAGAGGAATCTATTCCCAAGGGGACAAGCTCATGTTCATCTTGTTTCCTCGTCCCACCCATTGACCCTGAGCTGAGTCCCCTGTTTGTCACCTCTGGGCACTCGAAAGTGAAGGATGGGAGGCTTATGTTACACAGAGCTACACCTTTAAAGGTGATGCTCTTACTAGTTAGGATAGCTCAGGCCTTGCTCCTGGAACAAATAAGCCCTGGGGTCTCTGTCATCTAGCAAGAAACGCTGATGTGTTGCTTCTGAGTGGACCTGATCTATCTTGAAAATGAGGCCTTGAGAAACTGAGGCAGGTGGAGGAGGCTGGTGCATCCTGCAGAATGCATTTAGGGACAGGAAGGGACTTGTCCCCATCACTTCTCCACATTGGCTGAACACCAGTTCCATAGCCCCACATGCCAGAGCCTTGGCATGTGGAAGAAATGGCTCTATCATAAATTGCTGGCAAAAACACTGTGTAAAGTCAGGATTACCTTGAACAGCGTTGTACACAAATGCAAAGCACAGAATGGGGGCCCATCTTCACTCCTCATCCACAGCCATTGCACCATCTCTTAATAATCTTGCACAGCTAGTTTAGCTGTGCACCCATGAGCAGACAGCTGTTTCTTTAGTCAGGCACCAGATGAAACTTGTAACTTGCGTTTGGGGACCTGAGGGTATGGAAGCACATAAACACCAGAACTGCATTCTCTGAAGCAAGAAGCCATGTTCAGACAGCCTCTGTGGATGCAGCACCCAACTCACCTGTGCCTTCTCAAACTCCCTGCAGGACAGAGGGGAATAGTCTGCTGGGCTGTCCCTCCTGCTCGCTGCTGAGCTCAGAGGACCATGCTGTGCACACGATGCTGTGGGGAGGGCCAGGCCCAGCAGAGATGAGCATGCTGAGACGTTAGAGATGCAGGCTGCTGAGAAAATAGCAGAGGGGGAGAGGAGCTACAGCTGGGTCTCCTCTAACTGGGAGCAGGCATCCCAGAAAATTTCTTAATGGAGGTGTCATGAGTCTCAAAATGATGGGAGGCTTGTCACTTGGCCCTCCTGCAGGGAAAGGCAGTTCAGGCAGCAGAAGGTACTGCATTCATTCATGGGGAGGACTGAAACACAAACAACTTGCCCTCTGAGCTGGCTCAACAGAGACAGGCTCCCCCTCCAGAAAGTGTTCGTCAATTATGGTGGCCCTCCCTCCCTGCAGCCTCTCATGCTAAACCTCTGCCTTGGAAGAGAATGAGAGAAATAAAGGAAGTTGAAGCTGGAAAGGGCACTCAGGATGGTCTCCATCAGGGTTTCTGAAAATTCAGTCTTTTGCTGGTCTTTGCCACCTCTCTGTGCCATGCTCACTGTCACTCAACATATCCCTTCAAATCAACCACTCCTTCATGGCTTACTCATTTACCTGTCTTGTAATAATATACATAAAATCACAGGTTTATGTGTTACTTATGCTGATTTTTCATATTTTCTAAATTAATGCAGAATCATTTTACATAAAAACCATTTATCTGAATTCCACCAGTTGTACCTGGGACACTTTAAGTCTCTTCATTTTAAAAATGGGAATAGTAAGGTTGGGCAGCAGGGGATAATTTGACCTGGGTCCCACAGAAACTTGGTGGCAGGGCTGTCCAGAGTGCTGACCACTCCCACATTAGCTCTTCCTTGCCACCAGTTTCCTCATAGTACTGAGCTTTATCCTGGTTTCATACAGTCCTGTGTGGAATCAAGTCTCCTGAGCCCTGAGCCTTCTCCCAAAGGGAGTGGCCAGTTCCTCCTGACCTCTCACCTTCTCATGAGCTCAAGGTAACTGTGATCAGAAGAGTTCCTCTCCTCCTGGAGCCACACACTCACTGCATTAACGAATGATAGAAATAATGCCCATTTTCCTCATCTCATTTTACAGTGAAGGGAGGTAAAGATCAGAGAAGGTGAATGATTTTCCCAAGGTCACAGAACTGATAAATCCATAATGCACCTCCAGTGTGCCTGGTTCAAACAATCACCCAAGGACTCCCAATGACCACTTCCTTTGCCTGCTGTCACTCTTGCAGGAGCTCATCACTGCCTGGTACATTGGCTTCCTGACGCTCATCCTTTCTTCATTTCTTGTCTACCTGGTTGAAAAAGATGTGCCAGAAGTGGATGCACAGGGAGAGGAGATGAAAGAGGAGTTTGAGACCTATGCAGATGCGCTTTGGTGGGGCCTGGTGAGTCACCTCCTGGAAGGCCAACCGTGTGGGATTGGTTGTTAGAGGCAGAGAGGGGGCAAGGCACAAGCAGCAACACAGACAGCGGTGAGAGCCAGGCATTGCCCATCTCTGCCACCATGGGGCATGCACTTGAGAGGACTTCCCTGCAGCACTCATAGGAAGCCAGGGCACACAGCAATCTGGTTGCATGGCTGTTTAGGGACCTTACTTTGTGAGTCATAGGTGGGTATTAGCCAGGCCAGACACATGCAAATAGACACAGCAGCAGATACACCAGAGAGCACCCAGACCTGAAGACAGCAGGAGGTGTATGCCCCCAAACCCTAAGGCATTAGAACTGGCACTTAGTGAAGTCACATTTTGCTTTGGATCCTCATTCCAAGTAGATTACATTTATTAATGTACTTCAAACTTGAACTCCTATCATTAGCTCCTTTTGAAAAAAGGGGAGACTGAGGTATGAAAAAGGTAAGTGACTAATTGAAGGTCTCTCAGCCACTAGAGAGTCTGACCTGAGATCAAGTCAGACAGTTGGGCTCTAGAGGTCATAGCGTTACCTGCCCTGTGTCCTCCACACACACATATACCTTAATACATATGTGTAAACACACCTAGAATACACAGCACACAAAAAAACAGACACATGCACGCACACATATACACCATGTACACAAACACACTCAGAAGCACAGTTCATTTGCCTGGCTTACATAAAGGCATTCACAGCTAAAGCGGTGCCCTCAGTATCCACAGGGAATTGCTTCCAAGGCCTCCCCACCTGCAAAGGCTTAAGTCTCTGATTTAAAATGGCATAGAATTTGTACATAACTTTCACATAGTCTCCTCTGTATTTAAATCATATCTAGATCACTTAAAACATGTCATAAAACGCAAATGTTGTGTAATTAGTTATTAGATATGTTTCTTATTTGTTTTATTTTTTTGTTGTATTCTTATTGTTTTGTTTTCCAAACATCATTGATCCTCAGCTGGTTGGATCCGAGGATGTGGAATTGGAGGCACAGAGGGCCAATGTATGTGTAGAAAACACACGCGCGCGTACACACACACACGCTTGCAAGCATTGAGATATCTGCTGGCCGGTTGACATAGGTAGGAAATTCCTGCCTTAAAAACAGGCCGAGGACTCTCAAGGCTCCCGCATACATTCCTCGGCACTTGGTCCCTTTACACGCATAGGAACCTTGTTATAAGTGGGAGGGGCAGCTGAGCAGGGACAGGGGCGTAGGCAAAGCTAAGCTGGCAGGCATGTCAGTGACTTCCCCTTCCCAGGGAGCTCATATCTGAACTCCTCTCTCTTCAGATCACACTGGCCACCATTGGCTATGGAGACAAAACCCCCAAAACATGGGAAGGCCGTCTGATTGCCGCCACCTTTTCCTTAATTGGTGTCTCCTTTTTTGCCCTTCCAGCGGTAAGTACCACTCAGCAGGACCCCACTCAAATTTCCAGCTCAGTTTTCAACCTTTTGCACCCTAAATTCTGCATCCTATCGGTTCACCAGCTACTCCTGTAAGCATGGCTGTCCTCTCCCTTCATGGCCTGAGCTACTTCCCTTCACCAGAGTGGTCCTTCCAAACATCCAGGCCTATTCCGAGACCCAGTTCCCATGCTGCCTTCTTGGTGGCATAAGGTGGATCTCCATGCCGATAGCACATTTCCACACCTGACTGCCCTAGAGGATGGAGAAGCTTGGTGCTGACATTCTGTCTTTATAACATGTATCCCCTGTGCCTTGCACCGGGCAGGTTTTTCATGTATGTGAACTCCCTTCCTGTGTTAGTTTTCAATCTAATTAGGTGACATGAACAATTTAGAGGAGAGAAAATTCATTTTGCTCATGATTTCAGAGGTTTAGTTCATGGTGGGCCAACTGTATTCCACTGGGGTCAAGAGGGGCAGAGCACCTTAGTGGAAGGGTGTGGTGAGGGCATGCTTCTCTCCCAGGGCAACCAGGAAGGAGAGAGGGAGAGACAGCATGCGCACAGCGAATATGCACCCCAGTGGCCCTCCTCCTCCAGCCACAACCCACCTGCTTCAGTTACCATCCAGTCAGTCCATTAGACTGATTGGATCACAGCTCTCATAATCTAATCATTTTGCCTCTAAATATCCCTGCACTAACATCAGAGCTTTGGGGTCACCTCATATCCAAACCATAAGCCTTCTTTTATGTAAAAAACATCACTTCCCTCAAGAATAAGTCTTGGTATTTGATAGACTAACATCACAAGCTCATGTCCAAAGTGTAATCACAATTAAAATAGGTGGCACTTTCTGAGCTTCCTGTGTGCCCAAGTCATGCCAAAAGCGTTTCCAAATCAACTTGTTTGACCTTTGTGGCAACACTACGAGTCTGATGCTATATTCATCTCCAGGGTCCAGATGAGAAAAGTTAGGCTTACATGGGTCACTGATTTTCCTGGGTTGTGGAGTCAGGAATCCCAAACATGACAAGTTCTGAGGCCCTGCCCTTAGTCATGGCGCTTGGAAACAACTTTCTCAAATAACCATCTCTCTGCAGCCCCCTGCATCCTCTACTCACTGTTGGTGAAGTCCTTTCTCCATCAGCCTATTCCTTCTCCCACTTTGCCTATATTTTTCTAAGCTGTTTGACCTTGAGTATCTGACCTTCCTGAATCTCAGTTTTCTCATAGGGAAGCAGGCAGGGTGTACAGGGGTACTGTATGGCATTTAAGTTCTCTTTCATCTTGAGAAGCATGTGCTTCTGACCACTAAGTGCACACACAAGCTGACCTGGAAGTCAAAACAGATCACAGATCTGAGAAGTCCAGGCTCTAGTATACGTCTGTAGTGATAATTCATGCAGCTAAAAGATTTTTTAAGTGCTGCTGACATTTGCTAGGCCTCCATTCTGTGCCAGGCCTCTTTCTAGGCAGTTGCTGTAGGTCATCTCACTTTTGTCTTACAATTGTCAGGCGGGTATTGTTATCCAATGACCTTGTGGAAGAAACTGAGTTACAGCACAGACTAGAGGCTTGCCCCGGGTCTCACAGCTGGACAGCAGCTGAGAGGCTGGAATCCAGGCCTTCCTGATTCCAGCTTATTCCACTTACTCATGCTCCCAGCTATCTCATGGGGAAGAACGGCGTCTTCCCCTTTCACCCTTCATGCAACGATGTCATTGTGGGGTCATTGAGCCCTACGATACTTGATACCCTGGCAATGGGACTGGGATGCCAGGAGAGTCTGATGGGTACTGACTGTGGGCCTTTCCCTCCCTACAGGGCATCCTGGGGTCAGGGCTGGCACTCAAGGTGCAGGAACAGCACCGTCAGAAGCACTTTGAGAAAAGGAGGAAGCCAGCTGCTGAGCTCATCCAGGTTTGTCTACCTGAGGATGAAGATGAACAGTGTGTGTGTGTGTGTGTGTGTGTCTGTTTGCACATGCTCACTTGTGGGTGGCTATGGGGATTGCCGTGGTTATCTATATGACCTGCCTCTATCTGTTCTAAAGGTGATAGTCTGTTACCCACCTATCCAAGTTCTACACCAAGCAAGAAATAGATGCAGGACTCAGGGTGAACCCATCAGTCACTTTACTGATAATGCATCTGCCTTAGACCTGTGGCCCCAGTGGGTATCCTTCTCATTCTACTTCCCACCATGGGCTTCACCTTGGCACCCAAAAGGAAGAGTCTGCCTACAGTCCGGGTACTTAGCCAGTGAGCTGCTAGGACTGTTGTCCCTCACACCTGCCAAAGAGAGAGGGCCCATAAGCCAAGAAAGTGACTCCTTCCATGTGCAAACTGTGGAGCCCTTTCACCCTTTACCCATCCAGGGCATTCGTGGAGCAGTGGATGCTGGATACCTGTGGCCCTATGACCAGCAGGCCCCTCACCAGGGGCCAGGGATAGGGAGAGAAGTTAGCAGTGTCCATCTTACACTTCAGGAGTCCTGCTTCCTGGTTTTTCAGGAGTGCAGTGGGTAGGAAAGCAGAGTGGCCAGCTACCTGAATGCTCAGGCCTGGCCACCCCTTGAATCTGTGTCTGGTCTCGGGCTGACACAGCATGGCACACGATGGCATCCTGAGTATCGTGGTTCTTAGGCCGGTCCCAGTCTCCAAGTCTGCTGCATTGTCCCCCAAACCCTGAGCTATCAGCACATCTCAAAGGTGCAGCATCTTAGGGCCAAGCCTCATCTCCCAGACTCTGCCTTGCACCCTGACATGACACAAAGGACAGTTTGTTTTCCTATCTGTTTAACTAGGAAGTCTCCAGGAATCTTCTGGAAAGAATAGTCCAGTCCCTCTTCCCTCTCCACTCCAGTTCATCTCTCTCCATACCCCCACCCACCACAGTACCAGTTATAATCCTTAAACTGGCAAGAAAATTTTTCTTCCCAAATGAGCTACAGAAACCTGAGAAGTTCAGCTCCTCTGAAGGCCAGCTCCTTGTGCATTCAAGCTCAATATTGCCATAACATGGTGGGATTCTGGGTGAAGGTTTCAATGACACTGTTATTCCTACTCTGTGTTCTCCTCCTCAGGCTGCCTGGAGATATTATGCTACCAACCCCAACAGGATTGACCTGGTGGCCACATGGAGGTTTTATGAATCAGTCGTCTCTTTTCCATTCTTCAGGTAAGTGACCACTTATCTGAGAGCTTGGGGCATGGTAACTACCCCTCCCTTGTTCTATGTGTGTCATGGTCCCACAGTTTCCTGGTGGACATCCTTCAGGGTAAGGAAGCCCAACATGGGCTTCACATTGGCATCATGTGGGAGCTTAAAACCCTGATTCTCAGGCCACACCCAGGCTACTTATATCAGAATCCCCAGGACTGGGGCCTTCATCGGGGTTTCTTAAAGCTCCCCACCCAGATCACCCCAGTGTGCAAGCAGAGCTAAACAGTATGATATGGCTGATAGGAAAAGTTCCTACATGTGTGTGAGCAGGATCAGAGGGCTGAGGAAGCAGGAGCCAGCAGGATCAGCCACCCAGCAATCCTGGATACCTCTACCTATCCTGCTCTGGGTTTTGGAGAAGGAAAGGTAGAAGAGGCCAGAAGAGTCCTCTGGAAACCCAGAGAGGCTGTTTTGAATCCTCAGAGCTGAAAAGTTGAAACAAAGGGAAAATGCAGCCATTTGTCAGCATGTAGGAAGAGGGAAATCACTCTGCGTTGATGTCTACGCTGTTCCAGGCATCCAAATGCTTATTGCATTTGGTCCTCAGGGGTACCGTAGGAGATAAGTCGGGACTCTCAAGCATTAAGGTGCATTAGAGTGGAGGGATGTGATGGAAACGCAGAGCCTGCATCCAGCTTGAGTGATAGTGATGGGGACATGGGGAAAGCCATCAGGAACAGGAGCCCCAGGGTAAGCTGCACATGACCACACGCATGTGCTCACGGTGCACACCTGGACATGGGCTGAATGACAGTGTTAGCAAGTTCTACTTGCAGATAAGTGAACTGAGGCTCTGAAACTTCAGACATTTTCACTGATGGTGGCTGCATCTAGAGGCTTCCAAAGCCCATAGTCTTTTTAAACTTGGGCTTCTGAAGCAGACTTCTGCTTCCCATGTTTCAGATACTGTAGTTTTAAGCTCAGAGTTTTAAGTCTGTGGGTAGAATGCTTACTCAGAACCCTTGACTTGGAAGGAAATGCAGAAGACAGTTAGTTTGTTCCTGGGGCTTAGGATACTCTGACATGTTTCCACCAATATCTGTCATTTTAATGGGCCACAGTATGATTCAGTAATAGATGAGTGGTTCCCTTAGCGACCAGTTTCTGAATGCTGCCTCAATTTATTTTCCTACTCTCAACACCACATTGTGGAAAATATTTAAGGAAAGAAAAGGAATTGGGTTCTATTGACCCATTTCCCTGCATAAAACCTTCCAGTGGGTGAACATGAGTAAGAGACAAAAATCCAAAACTTGACCTTTAACTTCAGGACCCTGAAAGACCAGGAACCCCAGCGTGCTTCCTTCCTCAAGAGGCTCTGGTGGCATGAGTGGCTCTCCACTCAGGGTGTTCAGTCCAATATGTTTGATCACTCGGCCAGGTCACGGCACATCCCAGATGACATACAAATGAATCCAGTGTTGATCCTGAAGTCACCAAGAAGCTAGACAATGATGTAATCTGATCTGATTCAGGAATATGATGGGGGAAGGATGGAGGATGGAGCTAACAGGCTTAAGGCTCAAGGGAATCAGCTGGCAATTGACCGTGGAACTCAGGGTCAGAGGAAATGAGGGTCAGGCCAAGGTAAAAGCAGGAAGAAAGGAGAGTAGAGGAAGGATCTGAAACAGAGTAAGCAAGAGGGACCAGTGCCTTGGGGAAGGGTTAGGAAGGTGAGAAGAAACTTCAGTACGAGTCTTCTGTAATGAATGATATGATTGGGCTTACTTGCTGTTTCTCCTGAATCGTCATAAGCGTAATTGCTCAGAATGTAATCTATGTAGTTCCTATTGCTTCTAAAATTCTATTATTGCTATAATCATTTAAGGTTTGGGGTATCATAAAGCAGGCTCCCTAGAATGGGCAGGTGGTTTCCTGTTAAGAGAATGGAGTGCACTTTAACTAAAAAACAAGAACACGTGCAGCCACATTGGGTGCAGAACCAAAAGGATTTCCATTTTCTATGCATCCCAAGGCCTTGGAAATGGGGCTTTTCTTTTGGGTTGATTTATAATAAATAAGGCATTGTCCTAGCTGTCAGACTTGGAGGGCTACATTGTGCTGCGGACAGCTCCTGTGATATGGGAATGGCTTTAAAACTAAGAGGAAACATTTCTTTCTTTCTCTAAAGGACAAAAGTATAGGATCTCTAGAGAAATGCACTAAGCAACCATTCTAAAAGAAGTCAGTCTCTTGGGGAAAGAGTGTCCCTGAATTCCAGCCCACACCATGTGAATGACAAGAAGTAGCTGAGAATGCACTGTTGTGTCCTCACCTGCTTCCTGAAGGAGTCTTGCCCTTTGCTGAATTTTTAAAGCAATTTTATTGAGATACATCTCACACTCCATAAGAGGATTCCATATACCATAAAAGGTACCCTGTTAAAGTGGACAATGAGGTGGTTTTGAGGATATTTGCAATGCTGGGCACCAACCACCATTATATAACTCTGGAAAATTCTGATTTCTCCAGAAAGAAAACCCTGTACTCATTAGCAGTTATTCCTCATTCTTTCTTTTCCCTACCCTGGCAACCACTAGACTGCTTTCTGTCTCTCTTTCTGCCTATTCTTAAATTTCATGTGATAACAAAATTAGATTGTTCGTTGTCTTTTATATATGCTTTTTTTCACTTCCATGATGGTTTCCCATTTTATCCATGTTGTAGAGAGTATCAGAACTTTATTCCTTCCTGTGGTTAAATAATATCCCATGACATACACCATGTTATGCTAACCTATTCATCACATGATAGATATGAGGGTTGTTGTTCGTTTTTAGTTATTTGGAAGAGAACTGCTCTGAGTGTTCAGATCCATGTCATTGAATGAACACATTTTTTATTACTTTGCTTGTATTTTTTTAAGAGGGGACAGTGAGAGAGAGAGAGAGAGAGAGAAGGAGAGAAGCAATTTTTGTTTAGGTTTTCATGTGACTTTCATTCCTCAGACACTTTGTTGTTTACATAGTGCTGGGGTTCGAACTCGCATACTTGTTCATGCCAGGCAAGCACCATAACCACTGAGCCACAGCTCCAGCCCCTGCTTGTATTCTTATAAGTAGAAATGGCAACTCTATGTTGAACTTCTTGAGGAACTGGAAGACTGTTTTCAACAGTAGTTGGACCACTTTACATTCCTGCCAAAGGTTTTGAAGGATGAAGTCATGTAGCCCACCTGCAGCAACGGTGCCATGTAAAATCTTCCTGCTCAGTGCAGTCCTTTGTAAATTTGTCAGCATGCATTTGGGGCTAGCAATGATGGATGATAGTATTCCATGTTTAGTTTTCCTTTACAACCACTTATAATTCTAAACTTGTTATTTTTGAATTACAAAGAACCTCAGAGAGATTCACAGATTCCACAGCACTGCTATCCAGTATGGCATCCATTGGCCACTTGTGGCTATTGAGCATTTGACTGTTCCTAGAGCAACTGAAGAATTTAATTTTAATTGATGTTAATGTAAGAAGCCATGTGTGAGCAGTTCATCTCTGAAATTGTTAGATAACAGAATTGAAATGGAGATGGAGAGACTCACTCCCAGGAAGAAGAAGTTACTTGACCAAGAACAGTTAGTCCATTGTATAACCAGGACTTGTTCCTTTTGTGACCAGTCAAGACCATCAGAGTACTTGAATGTGGAGAATGAGAGCTATTGGCACTTGTCATTCCCTGTGGCTAAATACCATTGGATCTGATTTTACATGCTATCTTATTTTATGTTTAGAATGTTCTAGTAGCTAAGTAGAAGGAGTAACTCCATTTTTCACAACCCCATTTTTACAGATAAAGAATCAGTGTGTTTTTGTTTTCTATGGTGCCAAAATATCTAAGAAAATCAACTTAAAGGAGGAAAGTTTATTTTGCTCCGTGGTTTCAGCAATTTCAGTCCATGGTCAGCTGACTCCATGGCTCTGGGCCTGGGGCAAGGCCGAACATCATAGAAAGACAGGGCCATGGTGGAGGAAAGTCGTTCAGCTCATGCTGGCCAGGAAGCAGAGAGAGAAAGGGAAACAGATACAGAGAGAGGAAGAGTCTTGGGGTAATAAACACCCCCTCAGGGTATACCATCATAAGTGACCTCCTTCTTACAACAAGGCCACACCTCCTAAAGTTTCCACCTCCTCCCTATAATGCTTTCAGCTATGAACCCACTGATGAGGTCAGAGCCCTCATGATTCAACCACTCCCTGGACACTGCTGCATTGAGAACCAAGCATTCCCCATGTAAGACTGTGGGGGACACTCCAAACCACATCACAGAGTGTCAGTGAGATGCATCAGCTACCTGATGTAAGCCAGCTGACTGATGGAACCAAGACTGGAACCCAGCTCTCAGGCCAAAGCCCACGCTCTTTCCACTCATCTTAGTTTAGCTTAGCTTAGCTTAGTTATTTAGGGGAAAATAAATTGGCAAACAATAAGATGGGGTTATTTGGATAATAATATCCATTTCTGAGGATTATTTTTGTGAGAGTCAATGGAATAAAATGTGTCTTAGCACCTGGCCCACTGTGTGTTCAGTCCATGCTGGTTGAGCCTGGGCTGGAAGAAGTCTTGATGCTCTAGCACAGGGAAGTGAACTGGGAAAGGAAGACGTTAGCTCCTGAGTTACAGTCCTGCGAGTAGCGCCATTAGTGACCACAGGGTCAGAATACTCTGTGAGGCCTGCATCCAGACAGGGTGGATGAGTAAGATCTTTCAAGAGGGGGGAAAAAAGAGGAAGGGAGCTCTAGGCAGAGCTGGGCAAGGCTCCGCACCAGGAGCATTTGCATAGTGCATGGAGTGCACTTCGTGACTTGGCATGTGACTCTGTGCCAGACAGCCCAGGTTGGGACCCTGACTTTGCTGCTTCCTAATTGAGACCTTGAGCAATTTTTTTTTAATTCTCTGTGCACATCAGGAAAACAGGATGATCATATTACCTACCTTATGGAGTTGCTATGAGATAATCCATAAAAGCACTGAAAATATCTGATGATAGGGAAGGAGGCATGAAAGAGTTTATTGTTCAATAAACATTAGCAGCTCCGATGTTGACAATAATGACGATACTGATGACAGAATGGTGAGATGTGTGTCTGTTCCAATCTGATGAGCCCCACATTATGCCTGGGGTTGAGAAGAAGCTCGGCAGCCATTTCTGGAAGAATAAGTGGATGAATGAGTGGCTGAGAAGAACTTGACAGCACAGAGCCAAGAGGTGGCAGCAGGGATTGGGGTTCTTGCTGGGGACCTCCTCTCTCGTGGGTTCCCCTCCACACTTACCATCTACTTGCTCTATCACCTTCAGAAGGAGTCTCTGGGGCAAAATCTGGGGATGGATGCCAGTGTTCCATGTAATTTATGCTGTGTTTATTTTTCTCTCTCTCCTCCTTGTAGGAAAGAACAGCTTGAGGCAGGAGCCAGGTGAGTGTTTGATTATGAATTCCCTTCTTCCCACCACTGTCAGTGTAGAGGGTCCCGTTCTACCAGGATGGCCTGATGTGGTGGATGGCCCCTGTGTGGCCAAGCTGGTCATAACATAGAGTCAGTGGGGGTCACCCCCATTGCTGTGAGCATTTCTCTGCCATTTTCATGAAGATTTAATCAAGGGCAACTTTCCAGCATTCATAGCCGCAACCGCTACTGATAATCTCCCCTGGGCTGGGTTTTGTGCCAGGAGTTTTGCACATGTTTTCTCCTTTGGTGCACATAACCACAATGTAAAAAGTTCTGTTATCCTCCTTTATGGATGAGAAGATTGGGGGTCAGAGACATTAACTCGTTCCCCTGGGTCACTCAGTGAATGAGTGGCAAGACCAAAATTCAAAGTCTGGCAGTTCTGAATATTAAGAATCTATTGCCATTATATATTGTCCCACTTGCTTCTTGGGCTCACAGATGGCACTTCAGAAAATGAATCGAGACCATAATTCATGATCCCTACAACTTTAGAGCTTTCCCAACAAACAGTACTCACTGCAGACTGCTGCGGAGACAGCAGAAACTTCTGAGTCCCAACATTTCTCTACCCTTCCCTCCTCTCCCACTCAGAAGATGGCCCAATGTCAGGGAAACCATGGACCCTGCTGCAGATTATACAGAAAGGCCATCTTGTAAACTACTTATGTATTATAAATATAAATAGTCTCTCTCTCTCTCTCTCACACACACACACACACACACACACACATACACACACAAATTTGTTGCGAGTCAGGCTTTCTGCAACTGTTTTCAAATGGATGGAGAGTTTCTCGCCTGCATCTAGTGTGGACTGTAGAGGTCCTTGGGGTGGACTCTAGAGGAGGGGTGGATGATTGTTGATGGCTAGGTCAGAAGACATTTGCTAGAGAAACTGCAACAACTCATGAGTCACAGAAACAGAGTGGGAAGACTCCCAGAGCTCTCATCCAGACAATTTTATGGATGACAGGTCACCCCATGTTACACAGCCCATGCACAACAGAGTTTTATGATCCAGGCCTCAGCTCCTAACAGGGTATTCTTTGTTCTCCTTCCTTCATGACCCACATGGTCTTGAGTTATGGATATGTTCACACTGTAAATAAATTATTATGTTTACCTTTAGAGTCTTTTCTGTATAAAGAACCCATTCTGAAAACTGGGTATTCATATATAGAAGAATTAGACCAGACCCTTATCTCTCACCCAGCACAAACATCAACTCAAAATGGTTCAAAGACCTAGGAATTAGACCAGAAACTATGCAACTCCTAGCAGAAAGCCTAGGGTCAACATTCCAACCTACAGGCTCAGGCAATGACTCTCTCAACAGGCCCCTAAGGCTCAGGAAATAATGCCAAGAATTAGTAGATGGGATGATATCAAATTAAAATCTTCTACACAGTAAAGAAAACAGAAATGTGAAGAGACAATCTACAGAATGGGAGACAATCTTTGCTACTCTTCTGACAGAGGATTAATATTCAGAATACATAAAGAACTCAAAAAATGCACCAAAACATCAAATAACCCAGTTAATAAATGGACAAATAAATTCTCAAAAGAGGAAATAAAAATGGACAACAAATATGTGAAAAAAATGTTCAACATCATTAGCAATTAGGAAAATGCATATCCAATTACACTGAGATTTTGTCTCATGTCAATCAAAATGGCAGCCATCAAGAATAGAACAATAATAAATGCTAGAAAAGATGTGGAGAAAAAGGAACATTTTTACACTTTTGTGGGATTGTAAATTGGTACAATTTCTATGGAAACAGGTGTGTAGCTTCCTCCAAAGACTAGACATGGAACCACCACCCCTCAGCACTTATCCTGCAAAATTAAAGTCATCATGCTACAGTGACACATGCACACCCATGTTATAGCAGCACAATTCACAAATGGCCAAGCTATGGAACCAGCCTAGGTGTCCACCAAAGGATGAATAGATAAAGAAAATGTGCTACATATACACAATGGAGTTTTCTTCAGCCATGAAGACAATTGAAATTATGTCATTTTAAGGAAAATGAATGGAATTTTAGACCATTATGTTAAGTGAAATAAGACAAACTCAGAAAGGCAAGGGACATAGGTGTTTTTTCATATTTGGAAGGCAAAGAGGAAAAAGGAAAAAAAAGTGGAGAAAGATCTCATGAATCAAAGGGAGATCAGTAGAATAGAGGAAACTGACCAGAGGGAGGGAGAAGAGGAGGGAAAGGAGAAATACTGATGAATAATATTGGCCAAATTATATTGTTATATCATGTGCACATATGAATATGTAACAAGAAATCACCATGATGTACAACTATAATGCACCAATAAAAATATGAAAAAAGGGAATACATTCCAAGACCCCACTGGATGACTGAAACAGCAGACAGCACCAAGTCTGAGGCACGCTGTTCTTCTTATACATACATGTGCGTGTCAGAGTTCAATTATGCATTAGCTAGTAAGAGAGTAGCAATTCTAACTAAAAATAAAATAGGACTATTATAGAATACACTATAATAAAATTTATGTGAATGTGATTTTTCTCTCTCTGTCAAAATCTTATTGTACTTTTGACCTTTTCACTTAGAGTAAGCAATTTGCAGCTTCCCATGTGCAGATCCAAATTTCCAGGATCACTCCTCTTGCAACATAGAGATATGATTAAGTAAAATAAGGGCCACTTGAACACAAACACAGTGATGCAACCGTCAGTATGAACTGAAATGGCCACTAACAAATGGAGGGATAGCATATACAACACGGATACACTAGACAGAGAGATGATTCACCTGTGAGGTGGAACAGAGTAGGATGGTGCAAGATTTCATCACATTATTCAGAGCAATACATGATTTAAAACTTGTGGGTTATTTCTGGAATTTTCCATTCACCATTTTTGGACCATGGTTGACTCTGGATAACTGAAACCACTCAAAATAGGTTCACAGATTAGAGGAGCTCTCATACACACAAAATATCACTGTGGATTGGATTTGGCACTTCTGGTTAAGTTAAGGATCTGAAAGATGAATTTTGAAGCTTTCCTAGGGGTGCTTCCCCAGGTATAGGAAAGGGTACTCTGAAAGCTGCCCACCAACTTGCTCATGCCCCTTTCTAGAGCTCTCATTTTGTTATGGGTGCACAGGGAAGATCTGTTCCATGATTCCTGTTCAGAGGATCAGTATGTAAGCCAGGCAGTCCCCCTCATCTAGGATCTGAACAGCTGTCAGGTGGGGTGCTCAGTTGGCAGGTGAGGTGTGCAGCTGGAAGGGTAATCATCTACAGAGGACTCAAGTCTTTACCCAAGAAAGCCCGCAGCAAGGCTACCGCAGAAGAGTCAGCAATGTGCACAGGCATTAAAATAATGTCCATTTGCCATCTTCTAATTGGCTTTCTCAATGGGCTGCCAAATCAATGGGTGCTCTGATCTTACCTTATTATTGACTAAGCCATCAGCCAGGTTTTAAGTTCATCTTATTTCCCCCTTCTAGCATAGGGAGCCCACACACTGTTTGTCAACCTGAAGAAGTTACAGCCTCAGTGTCTTAACAAGTCCAAGAGCTGTATCAGCTGGTAGGGACTCATCTTCCTATTCACTTCTAAAGCTATTTCTTCCTCAGGGCTGTCTTGACTGTTCTGATTTATGTGGACTTGAAGAACAAAAGCCCAGCGAATTCTTATAGTGACTCAGAGGCTGATTCTGTTGATTTTATGCCTCTTCCTTAGGATCGGCAATTCTAAGGTTAATCAGGAGGAAAAGAACTAACTCCACTGTGGCCTCACTAGATGCTGACCCTTCACACACCATTCTACTGGGTCCTTATGAAATGGGAGGCAGTGGACACCTCCCATCCCTGTCACCTGGTTTAGAAGTCTCACTTATCCGGCACCTAAGTCAGACTCCAAGTTTCTTAATAAAGCATATGCATGTGTGTATATATAAATTTATACACACACATACATATGAATGTTGTATATACATGTTATCTACACACACATTTTATATTCATATATATGTATTTATAGATTAACCCTTTTTACATGATCTTTTCCTCTCTAAGTCATGAGCTTCTCAGGGCTCACACTTTGCCTGAGATATAGGACATACCCCATAAATACTTGCCAAGTGAATGAATAAATGACCTGATAAAGGGGGTACTTTACCCCCATTTCACTTTCAAGGAAATTGACCTCAAGTGTTCATGCATCCTACACCTGAATGACACAGGAATGGCCAGGGTAGGGCCGCTCAGCCCCCAACCTAGGATGCCCCGGCCACATGTCCTCCTGTCAGGTGCAGGAGCCAGTCCTCATATCCTTCAGCCCATGCATAGTCCTGGCCGCAGAGGTCTCTCATCCTCTCTCTGCAGTCTGGCTTCATCTCACCCATCAGGCCTCAGTGTCAATATCGCATTACCTTACCCCTGGGCTACTGAGACTGGCTTTCCAGTTGGCTTCCCGTCCACTTCAGAGGCTTCCCTAACACCGCTACCTGCATCCATCACCTGCGACTCTCCACCCTGCACCTCCTTGCTTCTTCTTTGCATCTCTAGCAGAGCATGCATCCTCTTGCTTACCACATGTATTCTCGACTGTATCTTGAGCTCACTGAAGGCTGAGAATGACATCTGGTTTAGTCACCACTGTCTACTCAGGTAGCTATCAGGGCCTAGCATTAAGGTGTTGAACACATCTTCTGTTGAATAAATTAATAATATGAGCATTTTACTAATCAGAAGATCAAATATTTTATTCCCACCTTCCTTCAACATAATTATAATGCTTTCAGTGTCACAATGCATCAGCCACTCTGCTACATGCCGAATGTACAAATCGAACAAGGAAGTTGGGCCCCAGAGCTTACATTTTGCTTGCTCAACCTCAGTGCTATGGGTAGTAGGATGGCTGATTCTTTGTCATGGCATCTGTCTTGTGCATTGCAGGGTGATTAACAGCACCTCTGGCCTCTGCCCTTTAGATCCCAGGGATGCTCCCCAAGTTGAGTCAGCCAAATATATTGCCAGACATTGCCAAAGGTCCTCTGAGGGATGGGAGTTCCCCAGTTGAAAATCACTGCTGTAGTACACAAGTCCCTTGTGAATCAAAGATTTGATGAGGACAGCCCAGTGTCACGGACTGGAAAAGCACCTTGTTTAATGCATCTTGGTCTTTACTTTGAGCACCTGATAAGTGAGCCTTGGAGCTGGCGCTGGGGCCAAGCATTAGCCAAGAGTAAGAGTCATTTAGATGAACAAGGACTAAAGGTTCTCTCAGGCTGGGGTCACAGCATGTGCCTTGTCCCGCTTGCCAGGGAACATTGTGGAGTTGCGCATGCTTGGAGCTTCCTGGGTGGTGAGAGTGTCCACCGGGACAGAGCAACCTAGATTTCCCCCTTCCATCTCCAGTCCATCTTCCTGCAGTTTTTCTAGATTGCTTTTGGAAACGTTGTGCCTAATAAATAAGCGCCCTGGCTCTCCGAGGAAAGCTGGTGTCTGCTCCACAAAGGGCTTTTCTTGCAAGATCTGCAGAATACCAAGTACAAGGCCTAGCTTGTGCACTGGAAATCCACACAGCCAGGGGCGGAACTGGGCCTCACGTTTCAGCTGTGAACTTGGCCTGCGTTTGATTGTCCCTGGGGGTCTTGGATTTCAGGCAACACAACTGAGAAGAAAGCTGAACGTACACTTTGCTGGGGGAAGAATTCTGTAAGCCTCTCAGGCACAAGGACTGTGAGCAATTCAGAGCCAAGACTTCTGATTTTTTTTTTTAAAGAGACAGAGGGACAGTGAGAGAGAAAGAAAGAAAGAGAATCAATTTTATTTCGTTTCTCATGTGGCCTTCGTTGCTCTGAGACTTCCTTGTGTATGTGGTGCTGGGGTTTGAACTCAGGTACTCGCGCATGCCAGGCAAGCACCATAACCACTGAGCCACTGCTCCAGCCCCCACATCTGGTTCTTAACACAGTCTGAGTATCATCTGCGGCCGATGCAGTATTAAATGAACATAGCCAAAGCAATTCAGAGCTTTAGAGTTTGGACTAGAGCATTTAAATGCCAAAGACGTCAGTCCCAACATAGGTAGAACCAAGAGGGCTCGCTCATTATTTTTCTGAAATGATGCTGAAATTTCAGATCAGGACAGGCGGCTGCCATTTTTTTTGCCTTGAATAATTCATTTGGAATTAAGTTCCTCCTATACTTGTCTCCTGCCAAAGTGGGGTACGATGATAATATTGAGTGTTCTGAGACTAGCATTAAGAAGTACTGTAAAATAATAAATAAATCCCCAAAGCTCATCTCAGTTCATCTAAAAAGTGAAAATAAAATAAAAACCCCACACAAACCTTTTTTTTTTTTGAAAGAGAGAGGGACAGTGAGAGTGACAGAGAAAGAGAGAAACAACTTTATTGAGTTTTTCACATGGCCTTCATTGCTCCAACCCTTAGTTGTGTACGTGGTGCTGGGGTTTGAACCCGAGTCCTCTTGCTTGCCAGGCAAGCACCGAAACCGCTGAGCCACCGCTCCAGCCCCCACACAAACCTTTTTGTGGCCCAGGAAATCCTAGGCACTTTCCACACACGTTGTCAGCTGTCTTCTGCCTCTGTGGGAAGAGGACTATTCACCAAGATAATGATGCCAGCCGCATTCCTTGAACACTTCCTGCACCTCATTTAACCCTTCACCAGCTGCATGAAGCATGGGGTTCATGCACATCATTCTGCATGTGAGGAAGCTAGGGACAAGTTATGTGTCCCAGGTCATGTGGTTCATCAGGATATCTCGATCCAAAGCCTGTGCATGATCCAAGGTGCTACGCCAAGCGTCCAAGTGTGCTGAATAGAGGCGCATGCGGGAGTCCCTACTTGGCTAGGACTACGTAATCCAGGGGGTTACGCAGACATGGAGGTGGACACAAAGATGGAGCTGATCGAATAGTGGAGTTTCTCTAAATTTACCCTCGGCTGGTTTCCATGTGTCCTTCAATCAAACTGCTGTGAACCATGTAAGGAGAGAGAGCAGGCCCCGAGGGAGCAAGGAGAAAGGAGTGCTCATTGCTCATGCTTGCATTCATGCATTTGTTCATTTATTAATCAACACTTCTCAGAGGCTTCTCCATGCCAGGCTGCGGGCAGGGAGTGTTGCAGATAGTTATCATGTGTAGTATTCTCTAAGCCTCTATGGGGCAGCTGTTGTCAGATGAGGACCTCAGAGAGTGCAGGAGTGCTTGGCAGGGACCCTGTTCCCATCCCAGCTCGCAGTCCCGACACCAGCGCCTCGCTCTGCCCTACACTTTGCGGGGAAGGCAGAAGCACAGATTCAGGAAACTGGGAGCTGTGTCAGGCCCATGGAGAACAGCTTGGACCCACATATGCATTTTTCCCAGGTCACGAGAGCCTAATGTATTCCAAGCCCCGTATGGGGTGATGCAGAGGTGACTTGAGCCTATTTATGTGTGAAAATATGCAATGTTATTCTCTGGAAAGTGCCACATGGAAAGGACTATTCCTCATGCCAACTAGGGCAAGGGGGCAAAGAATGAAGAAATTAATATTTAGAGAGCACCTAGAATGTGTCAAGCTCTATGCCAAATATTTCACTAATGTCATCTCATCGCAACCAAGTGGAGCAGGGAACGCTTACCTCTGTTTTGTAGACAAGGTCCCCAAATGTCAGGAAGGGCACAGCTTTGCCCAGTCAGCCAGATGGGAAGGTTAGACCTCGCTTCAAGTAGGGGTGCACTGACTTTTTGTACCAGGGAAGTTACACATTGGTGCTATTAACTGCTTTTAGTGCCAAGAATCCTTTTGGCAGTATGGCAAAATCCATGGACTCTTTCAGAATATTTATTTGAATCCATAAATAAAATGAAATATACAGATATAAAAGAAGCTGGTCACATTTATTTATTTATTTTTTCGCATGTTTTTATTGGTGCATCATAGTTGTATGTGTTGATGGGATTTGTTACATATTCATCCATGCATACACTATACCAATATAATTAGAAATTGGGAGAAATATCATGATTCAGAAATTCTGTTTTTATCTGTAGTAAGCCTTACATTCTCTTTATTTTTTCCCTTATTCTCCCTCCTCTACCCCCTCACTTATTCCTTCCCCCTCCCTCTCCCCCACATATCTATGTTTGCCCTAAATTATGTGTTGCTACCACTTTGCTGGGTCTAATACATGAGTTGGACTCCTTTCACCCAAGCCTGAAACTGGTCATATTTAAACAGAGTGAGGATACTTAAAAAATTGAGACATCAAATACATGCTTCATTGTGTTGAACTTGGGGACAAAACCTAGTGGCAGATTGAATACTATGACAATCTTGGCACTGCGATGAGCACAAACAATACCTTGAGCTAGTGGGACATACAACTATCTGTAATTTCTTCTGTGGACAGTCATAAGCAGAGGATATTGATGGAGTTTGTTACCTGTATTTATTAATTGAAAGAGAGGCTATGTTCTAGTTAGAGGTTAGGAATGTAAAGATTATCTCCCTAATTAATGGACCCCTAGATTCCTTCTGGGAATGGCAGATTAAAGGTACTACTTTATTGCATTTGTGTTATTCAGTTTTGTTCAAGAGGCATTTGACAAGGATCTAACTGTGCAAATCACTATTTAGCACCATGATGTGTTAAAAAGGACAGACAGGACATTATTGAGGCGGAGGAGAGAGACACAAAGGAGTCAAACCTTGCAGCATAGTACTATGAGCTGAGCACCTCACGGTGGCTCCCTCTCCTCCCCAGTGGATCCTGAACTTGTAGTTAGTACAGAACCCGTATGTGCCATGTCTTTTCAGATACATACACACCTACGATGAAACTGAAGTTACAAATTAGGCGTGGTAGTAAATCAACAACAATAACGAATAATGAACATTTATAACAACAAACTAAAATGGACGTTACGAAATGTGTGCTCTCTCAAAATATCCTAATTCTTCATCGCCTGCAGTGATTGACTGCAGGTAACTGAACCTACAAAAATTGACACTGTGGGTAGGGGACTTCCACACGCTGCAGCTCTTGTAAGCCCTACTTAAGCGTAGGAGGGCGCTGGGGTCCCGAGAGTGAAGGGACGTGCCCAGATGTGACGGCTAATACATGGTGCCAAGCATTTGATTCCCAGCTGCTGGGTCAGATGCGCACTGAGCGCAGCTCCCGGTCAGCCTTGGAGGAGGACGTGGAGTCTTTATGGAGGGACGGGAAGTTACAAGAGCCTGCACTTAAGGAGGAAAATTGTTCACTTTTGCTTATTTTGTAGCCAAAAGCTGGGTCTCTTGGATCGGGTTCGCCTTTCTAATCCTCGTGGTAGCAATACTAAAGGAAAGCTATTTACCCCTCTGAATGTAGATGCCATAGAAGAAAGTCCTTCTAAAGAGCCAAAGCCTGCTGGCTTAAACAATAAAGAGCGCTTCCGCACCGCCTTCCGCATGAAAGCCTACGCTTTCTGGCAGAGCTCCGAAGGTAACGTCCTCCGGTCCTCTCGTCCTCCCGTCCTCCTGTCCTACTGTCCTCCTGTCCGTGCCTGTCTCCTCCACTTCTGCTTTCCTGAGCCAGCCTCCTCCCTCACCTCCCTGCCTTTCCAGCAAAGAACTCTTGAGTCCCCAGGGTGCCTCTCCCTTCCCTCCTCCAACCAGCTTCTCACATCACCTCATTCATGTCCCTTGAGGCCAGGACCATAGAGCAGGAGGCTCCCAAGCTAGCTGTTGACCTGGGCCTGGATCACCCCTGTTGTTCAGCATGAACCTCTCCAGGGAGCACTGGGTCAGGTTGCCATGGTTTCTAAGGTGGCCCTTAGGGGCAAACTGACATGAAGGCCATTTTGAAAGGCAGAGACCAGTTGCACAGACATCTGGAGATAGACACGTCAGTGCCTGGCGTGGGCTGGGGAACGAGGGGTCAGGGAAGTACCCTACGGGTTGAGGGGCCAGTGGCCTCCGTGCATCTTCTACTTATGAAAATAGAGGACCAGCGGGAAAGCAGCATCTTCAATGTCTGAGGCCACCCAAGTCCTTGACTCTCACCATATCGATGGGTGCTCTCCAAGATCTCTAAAGTGAGATGGCTCAGATTGTGACTTCTCAAGGTCACCAGGACAGAGACTGACAGAGAAAGAATCAGATCTCTCAGACTCCGAGGCCCACCTGTCTCATGGGACCTCTTGGACCCGTGGGACACACGTCCTACCTCCCAGCCTCTCCCCCATCCCTGACCTCAGGCCTCCAACTCAGACTTCTGGACAAGAAAGGGGGATGCAAGGGAGGGTGAGTGCAGTCTGACTGGAGACCACAGTGTGGCTCCACACAACGGGAACAAAGCCGGGCTGACCAACCCAGGGCTTGGGAGCTCCTCCTCAAGGGTGGGTCTCTTCCCATGTGCAGTGACCTGACGTTGACACACGTGTCTCCCCCCCAGATGCTGGGACAGGCGATCCCATGGCAGAAGACAGGGGCTACGGAAATGACTTCCTCATTGAAGACATGATCCCCACCCTGAAGGCCGCCATCCGAGCCGTCAGGTAATGAGCCCCTTGCCACCTGTGTGTCTCTCTGGCCAGGGCTCATCTCCCACAGGACGTGGCTTATAAAGTGCTGTGGGCTGTGGGCAGGGGCAGGAAGCTTCCTGTCACCTACAGTCAGCAACAAAGGATCGTCCCAGGTGGCTCCTGCTCCTGTTATAAAGGCGCCCCCACTGGTCGCCTGACAGTTTTTCCAACTGCCGCACTGTTCTCTGACCTTAACCTGCATTTATTTTATAATTTGTTTTTTAAGAGAGAGAGGATTAGGGCTGGGGATTTAGCTCAGTGACAAAGCGCTTGCCTAGCATTCGCAAGGCCCTGAGTTTGGTCCTCAGCCCTGAAAAAAAAAAGAAAAAATTAAAAAAAAAGAGAGAGGATTAATTCTATTTTTTCATTTGTTTTTTGTTTTTCCTCTATTCAGTTGTGGATGTGGTGCTGGGGTTCAAACCCAGGTCCTTGCACATTTCAGGCAAGCACTATACTCCGGAGCCACCTCTCCAGCCCCAAACTTGCACTTATTTTAAAAGGTGTCAGGGAAGAGTTTGTATTGACATGGAGTTTTCTTCTTTTACCAACATCTTACTCAAAATGGCTTTTCTTCTGAGTATCTTCACCCGTATAGCTCTTTTTAATTAGCACAACAAGATAATAAATTGGAGACTTTGGGGGTTCTGGATTAGAGGATGTCATGATCTACCCTGACTATTTCCAGTCTGCTTTAGAATTCTTCAAAGAAATTCATAAATTATGTATTACTTAAAGAAAAACACTCACTTCATAAGGGTGGAAGCAAATCCTAGGAACTCAGTTGATTCTCTAAGAACCAGTCATGACATTTTCAGCAAGATTCCAAGTCCCGTAGTTCGGAGAAGCATAAGAGTGTTGTAAGATCCAAGCCTTGACCTAATTTCTCATGACACCATCATGTACAGAGTGTCAGAAATGTGGCTGGATGACAACACAGCTACCTGGATTCCTAACAGGACAAAGCACCTTACTCAGACTGAACTAGTTAAGGACTCCATGGACCTAATGGGGTGCTCTGAAGGGATGCTCTGGGCTATAACTCTCTCCTCTAATTTTTAACATTTTTACTGATGCCTTGATTCCAGGATTGACAAATGTTTTCTGCAAAGTGCCAAAGTAGATATTTTAGGCTTCATGGCCCGTAGGCCTCTGCTACAAGTATTGGGCTTGGCCACTATATTGCAAAAGCAGCCACAGACAGTGCCTCAGTGAGGGGCATGGCTGACTTCCAGGATCTCTTTACTTTTTTTTTAATTAAGAAATTTAGTTACTGTACAATCAAAAATAGATATGAAGTAACAATATGATATCCTTATATTCTTAAATCAGATTTACCCCCCAGATCCCTCCCTATTCTCCCTCCCTTTCCCCTCCCGCACCTGTCCCCTCCCCACTCCTTCCTGATACATTTCTATGATTGTCTTAGATTATGTGTTGCTACGCCTTTGTTAGGTCCAATCATGAGACTGACTGGATTTCACACAGGCCTGGATTTAGCTCCAGCCTCCACAAATGAGTGAAAACATTCAACCCTTGACTCTCTGGATTTGGCTTACTTCGCTCAGCATGATTTCTTCCATCGCCATCCATTTACCTTCAAAGGCTGCAATATCATTGTTTCTGATTGCTGAGTAGAATTCCATGCTATACATATGCATCACAGTGTGTGTGTGTGTGTGTGTGTGTGTGTGTGTGTATCTCACAGTTTTTTGATCCATTCATCTAGGGAGAGGCATCTGGGTTGGTTCCATAATTTAGCTATTGTAAATTGAGCTGCTATGAACATAGATTTTGCTGTGTCACTATAATATGTTGGTTCTAACTCCTCTAGAAAAATACCCAGAAAAGGGATAGCTGGATCATATGGTGGGTCCATCCCTGATTTTTTGAGGACTCTCCACACTGCTTTCCAGAGGATCTCTTTACTTTCAAAATCAGGCAGTGGGCAGGTTTGTCCTCTGAGCCATAGTTTTATGACACTTACCTTCGATGAAACTAGGTAAGGGCAGGCTTATAAAATGTCATAAATTTGGGAAGGATGGCAAGTAAATGGGATGCTATAATCAATATGCAGAAGCAGTCGTTAGAAACTGGAGCCACGGGCTAAGACAGACAGAAAGAACTTTAAATGCACTTTTAAAGGATCAGTGCTGGCACAAGTTGGAATTGCCTGGGGTGGGCTGTGGCCTCCTCACATTGACTGAAAGTAGAAGCATCCACTGACACTGTGCTCAGCAGCAGTTGTCCTCAAGAGGGGGCTGTTGAGGATGCTAGCACCCCATCACCGTTGACCTTACTGCTTCCCCAGAAGATGGAGTGAAGGTTTGACTTCATCTACTGGTTCTGAGTTCTCCAGGCTACAAGGAGCCTGAGAAGATTCAGGAATAGAAATTAATTTTTCTAAGTGCTCAGAGCAAAAAATGAAAGAGTGTTAAGCAGAAGATTTTTCAGCTGTGACAACGACCAACAACATGGGTCTTATAAGTGCACAGGCCTGTCACCATGAGCTAGATGGCACTGGGGAGATGCAGAAGTTCTCTGAGTCTCAGTGGAATCATCTGTAAATTGATATATTAGCACATTGTTCAGAAAGTGTGATGCTCACCTCTGGCAGGTAGTGAATGTTCAATCTTAGCCCTCATTCTTACTACTGTTTTCTCATTATTCAAATGATCATAGTGAGATGGTCCCGCAGGACAGGTCTTAGTAGGCCTAATTGTGTATGGTTCAAAGGGGTAGCACCATGACCTAAGGTCAGAGCCACCCCCAGTGGTTTTCTCTGCTCTCTCTTCCCCTGCCCCTGTTGTTGCTAGCCTGCTGTTATAGCTCCGTTTGCTCTCCACCCACGATACACAAACACCTCTCCTTTGCCTTGTAGAATTCTACAGTTCCGTCTCTATAAAAAAAAATTCAAGGAGACGTTGAGGCCTTATGACGTGAAGGATGTGATTGAGCAGTACTCTGCAGGCCACCTCGACATGCTTTCCAGGATAAAGTACCTTCAGACAAGGTAAGAGAGTGGCCTTCGGAAGGCCTATGCTGTCCCCACCTCTCAGGAATAAAAAGTGAGATGAATATTAGCATTTAAGTGAAAGACATTCAGAAATAACCCAAAATGCAGGGAAGAAACTTCCAGAACAAAGTTGCTCATCCAGCACAGCACATGTCAAGGCCAACAAGAATCAGACCAAATGTGCTGCGAAGATGCTGTGTGACATTGCCAAGACCAAGGTCAGCGCCAATCATGGCTGATGGAGGGGAGGAAGCGTGTGCTCCACTGGCTCTCACTGTGATGCATTGATGCTGCCAAAAAGCACTCAACCCCGCTGGCTAATCCTAAGCATGCATTTTTTACCATATTGAAAAGATTCAAGTGTTATTTATGATAGTGAAAATATGGAAATGCCATCGGTGTCCAACTATTAATTGCCAACATTTTTATTGATTGAGCACATGGATACTGTACATATGCATCCCTAGTCCCTTAGACTCTTTAAGGTGATTATTGCATAACAGGTGACATATTTCTCTGATGAGGAAATGGAAGCTGAAAGGGCCAAAGATCTACCTAAAATGATCCAGTGAGTATGTTGGTGTGTGTATCACATACACTATCAGCACGAGACCAAGTGACGATCTGCCTGGATCTCGCGGTGATACTAACATACTGTACATGCATGACACGATCACAAAACCCCCACACAGACATTTACCCAGAAATGCATGTGGCATGAACACATTCTCTCACATAGGGGACCTAAAGAGAAATTGACACAACTCAAAATGATGTGAGTCTTCCCTGGGCTTCAGCCTCCTTGTCCAAATGATGTCTCCCCACTGGAGCCTCCTGCTGAGCTGATAGGAAGATCACATTGAACGGGTCAGAAGTTAATGTGCTATCAAGTTGAAGGGCTGCTTACTTATGATCCTATTTTGTCCCCAACTGGGACATCAGTTTTGACTACCTCTCACGCTGGCGGGAGAGTCAGAGCTCAGTGCCTGTTGAACAAATGAATAAGTGAGCGAATTCTGAGCCCAGAGTTCTGTTCTTTAAGCAAGTGTGGCTCTCTGAGAGACAGAGGACAGGGGGCATGATGGGTAAGGCTTAACTGACTCCAAAAAATATCAGCTGATTCTATTGAGCACAGAATGGACTCCTGACACTGTCAGCTTTTATATGCATCAGGAAGATGTGCTTCTGGGACTGTGGCCAGAGGTTGACCACCTGGATAACTGGCTGAGTTTCCCTTAAACATGCTGCCATTGCAGTGGGCTGGACAGAGGGAAAGCTGATTTAGTGTGACACATGGCCTGCCCATGGTGCAAACAGCTGGGTTTCCAGGGGCAGACAGAGGCCTGTGACTCTGGACACATGGTCTTAATGGTCCTGCTGCTACCCCCAGTGCATCCCAGCCCTGCAGCATGATGGGGAGCATTTCTCTCCCAGAGTAAGCTGGTGTCTCATGCAGCAGTGGAAGTAGGGTGCAGAAACTGGGGTTGGGCATGTTCTTGTCATGGCCAGAGATGCCTGCAGAGCACCGGGCATCTGCGTGCTGAAAATGGAGTCTAGGATGTGTCTGTAAAAGCTCCCGAGTTAGATGGCTTGGGGAGCGAAAAAAGAGCTGGAAGATAGATGGGCTTGACACACATATATGACATTTCCTGTAGGAAATAAGATGCTGCCCTCCCTCCATCTCAGTGGTTTGTCTGTGTCCCTCTCCCTGGGGACAGGAAACCGCTCTGGGTGCCTTCCAACAGAAAGGGATGGGGTCGTGCTGCTAAGTTCTGCCTCTCTTTCTGCCTCTTCCCTTCTCTTGTATATTCCACAACCACTTATGAATTAAGCAGGAGTAGGATGATGTGTTTTCCTGCTGAGACAAAACTTTGTGTGACGTCACTCTCCCCTTTGTTTCTTTCAGGATAGACCTGATCTTCAGCCCGGGGCCTCCCTCCACCCCGAAACACAAGAAGTCCCAGAAAGGGACAGCCTTCACCTACCCATCCCAGCAGTCTCCCAGGTGGGGCTTGTGCACACGGACTGTTGGCCCCTGGGGCCCATGAACGTGGAGCATCCCCACTCCAGCACCTCAGCCTGGGCCCTTTACATGGGTGAAGTTGTTGCTCCCCTAAATTAGAGTGTTTGCAGCCTGTTTCAGTTCATGGTCACACGAGTGGTTTCTATGCAAAAGATTCCCCACCCCTCTTCCTGGACCATGCACCTGATGCTCCTTTCCATGCTTTTGAAATAAAACAGAACAAGTAAAACCAACATCAATTCCCTTGCCATGAAGCAAGGGGAAACTTTGAGGTCCATGGAGCAGGAGGAACTCTCAGTGCTAGCAGGGCCACTTGCTGTTCCTGCATCCTCCCCCTGGGCTGACCAATGCCGCTCCCAGCAGAGTCAGAGAGGGCAACCAGATGCCAGGCCCCCAACAACACTGCAGCCCAGAGAGCTGGTTCCCTCCAAAGCACGTTTGAAGGTTCTCAACAAGGAGGTGTCCTTTAGAAAGTCCACAGCTTGCATCTTCATCTCTTTATTCACAAATGTGTTTGAGGCCAGAGAGGAAGTCCAGCTTTGGAACTTTATGCAACTTCCTCCTATTATATAACAAGATCTCAGCGTGCTGACAAATGGCCCTGCTCCTCAGCCACACCTGGGGGAGGGAGTGGGGAGCAGGGGTGCCATGGACCTAGCAGGCACACCTTGTCTGCTGGAGGTGGCTGCAATTCTATTCTATTCTGTTGCTAAATATTATAAAGGACATTTCTCTGAAGCCAAACAGCCCAATTTTGTTTCAAGAGAGGCTGATACCCAGGTTTTTGGTGCAATTCCCTCTTTTTGAGGTATCTTCAAACCTGTGCAGCACAAAGAAAGCATTGGTGCACTGAGTGCAGCACTTGGCCACGAGATTTTCCACCTACTTTAATCCACAACTGCTCAGCCAAATCAGGAACAAAAGCTTAGGAGAGAGAAAAATCAAGAAGGTATGGAACATGAGTGGTTTTGAGCAATAGCGAGACTCGTTGAAACCTCTCATCCGTATAGAATATAAAAATCTTGGAGCAAGCTGGAACTCTGGCAGACTTAAACTGTGCATAGCCAAAGAGCAAATGTACCACTCATCTGAATCCTATTCCCACCAAACATCATTTTTGCATCATTTTCCAAATGCAGCTTTTATTTCAAATCACAGCAAAATAGGCCAAGTGCAAAATACAGAGTTTCAGGGATCAGATAACCTCTTTTACTCCTAGTAGAGACACTGCCAAGTCAGGGAGTGAGAGGCAAAGGAGTGAAACACTCCAGGCACCGCTAGGTGGTTTATTAACTTTAGGGTTAAACAGCTTCGAGTTGGTTTACAGCGTAAAACCAACAGGCCTGGCAGCCTGTAAAATGCCAGGACTTCCCATGAGTCTGGAGGCTCGAGCCCTCCACCTTGCTAAGCAGGCAGGTCCCAGGGGCCATCCCCCCACCAGCAGGAATGACCTTGCGAAGCAAAACCAGATAAAATGATCTCAAAGAATTGTTGGCTTTTTCTTAGGAATGAACCGTATGTAGCCAGAACATCCACGTCAGAAATGGAAGACCAAAGCATGATGGGAAAGTTCATCAAAGTTGAAAGGCAGGTAGGTCTTTCCTTCAGCAGGAAGGAAACATGGAGAATTTCCTTTCAAATGCCACTGTTTTTCAGAGACACATGATACTTGAGCAACACTACCTACCACTCAGAAAACGATGCCGAACCTGAGTCCCTGAGTTGGCTGGCTGATCACATGCAAATCAGTTCATTATCCCAAGCCTCAGTTTCCCTCATTGTCATATAGGGATTGTAATGCCTCATGAAGTTGTTGTGTGGATCAATGAGTTGCCAAAGGTGAATTGCCTAGAGTATAGCTCACCTCTGTCGCCAGGTACTCCACGGTGGTCCCTCAAGAAACATTAGTTGCCTGTCTCCTATCTCACATGTCCTCCGTCCTCCTTTCTTCTAAGTCTCTGTCGGGGTGAAGTGGCCAGGAGGTGGGCAGGCTGTGGGTGAGGCCCATTCCAAGCAGGAAGAGAAAACTGCTCACCCCCGCACCCGTGTAGCTCACCTCTTACATCCACAGCCAAACAGCTTATATTCCAGCATCATTTGCCTAATTCTCCACTAGATGAATGGCACTGCTGTTTTTATTTTATTCATAACCCACATCAGACCTATGGAAGAGTGATGAGAAAAATTTGAATAATTATTTTATTTTGGACATATCAAGAATATTGTTTCTGCCAGTTACAGTAGTGCACACCTATAATCCCAGCAATTTAGGAGGCCACGGCAGGAGGAATGCAAGTTTGAGGTCAGCCTCGGCCACTTAGACCCTGTCTCAAAATTTAAAAAAATAGAAAGGTCTGGGGATGTAACTCAGTGCTAGAGCACCCCTGGATCCCATGTCCCAGGACCCACACACACACATAAGGAATATCGTTTCTTATTTAAAACTTTATAATGTCAGTTCTTTCATTTACCAACTCTGTGAACTTTGACAAGCTACTTCGTCTTTCTGTGCCTCCGTTTCCTTACCTGTAAAAGAGACATCTTCATAGCATCCACCCCACAGGACTATGGAAATGAGATGAGTTGGCAGAGGGTGTAAATAATCAGATATTGACTGCTCTGTGGGCATCGGCCAGCATGAAAGCCTGGCTGTCATCTCAGCCCTCAGCTCATATATTCCCGAATAGGGTCATTCACCTACCTGATTGCAGTGGCTCCTGGTGATTTGTGAACATCACACACTCAAGGCCCCGTGTCTGTGTATACATACCCACAAAAACTCAATCATACCCCATTAAGGCAGTCAGGAGCAGAGGTGGCTTTCACTGTCCCCCAAGGCCCTGGGACGGGTCTCCAGCTCCAGTCTTGCCAAGGCTGCCCCTGAATCTCCAGAGGTCACAGGGCCACGTGAGCAAAACATACTCCAAAATCCACACACATCTGTCCAGATGTTTGCAAAACATAAACTCCTGCTCCTTGACCAGAGTAGCAATAAAGAGCAAGGCCACCTCTTCCACTGGGGGATACAGTGAAGGCCTGGAACGCTTACCCTCAAACATCTCTCGCTTCCAGCCTTTGCCTCCCAGAAAACCTTTTCCTATGCCATTTCCAGATTAACACTGATATATATGCAGAGATTGCCAGGAGGTGCAAAATCAATTATTAGCTGCTGTTATGATTAAGAATTCTCTTTCTTTCTGAAAAACAAATACATAGTATGTTCTCCCAACCAACAGCAATGACCCCCAGAGGGAGCAGTGATGCCCAGTTCCTTGTGTTTTCCAGGTTCATGACATGGGCAAGAAGCTGGACTTCCTCGTGGATATGCACATGCAGCACATGGAGCGGCTGCAGGTACAGGTCACGGAGTATTACCCGACCAAGGAGACCTCCTCGCCAGCTGATGCGGAGAAGAAAGAGGACAAGAGGTATTCTGATTTGCAAACCATCATCTGCAACTATTCCGAGACAGGTGCCCCTGATCCCCCCTACAGCTTCCACCAGGTGCCCATCGACAAAGTGGGCCCCTATGGGTTTTTTGCACATGACCCCATGAACCTGCCCCTAGGGGGCCCCAATTCTGCAAAGGTCCAGGCCGCCTTGCCTTCCTCAGCATCCACGTATGCAGAAAGGCCCACCGTCCTGCCCATCCTGACTCTTCTCGACAACCGGGTGAGCTACCACTCCCAGGCTGAACTGCACGGCCCCTACTCGGACCACATCTCACCCCGGCAGAGGCGCAGCATCACGCGGGACAGCGATACACCTCTGTCCCTGATGTCCGTCAACCACGAAGAGCTGGAGCGGTCTCCGAGTGGCTTCAGCATCTCCCAGGACAGAGATGATTATGTGTTTGGCCCCAGTGGGGGGTCGAGCTGGATGAGGGAGAAGAGGTACCTCGCCGAGGGGGAGACGGACACAGACACAGACCCCTTCACGCCCAGTGGCTCCATGCCTCTGTCCTCCACGGGGGATGGGATTTCGGATTCGATATGGACCCCTTCCAACAAGCCCACTTAACAGGGGTCACTGGCTGACTCCTCCTTGTAATGTAGACAGACTTTGTACAGCTCACTTACTCAGACCCAGCGCTTACAGCGGGGACACCAATGGCTGCGTCAAGTGCATGCGTGTGCGTGGTGGCCCCACAAGCAGGGGCTTCTCACGACCTTCTTCCTCCCCATGTCACCACAACAAAGCTGCTTCTTATTCAGCATGGTTTGCATGACTTGACACTATATAAATGGTACCGCTAGTCTCTTCTAGGACACATTTATCTGTTCTTACTTTTAATCATGACCAGTACAGGGAGAAATTATCGACGAGCAGTGCTATTTGTTGGTTTGGTTGGTTGGCTTAGGTTTCGGTTTGGTAAGCAGAGAACAGAATCTACTTTATTTCTGGGCTCACTGCCCTTCTGTGTAAAATACTCTGGTAATTCACTGTTTTCTAAAGCAAGGAAATAATTTTCTTCACAAAAATGCATTGCATAGCAAGAGACATCCTACTGAGCAAACACAAGGAAAGGAGCAGCTAGTCACTGAATCTCCCAGAGAATTCCAGAAATTATCTTACTAAGGAAAAGTCTACAAGATCATTTCAAAGCTCTCAGAGGGACCTCATGTGGTCTGCCCGTTTCCTCGTCTGTAAAAGTGTTGGTGACCCCACGTGTAGCACTTCACATGTGTTCTGAATCAGGGGAGAAATCCCACACAGACACATGCACACGCACCACACAGATACAAGCTCACAAATTAAAACTGTTCCCACCTAACACAGGCAAAGATAATGAAATTTACCAGCAATGCGGTGCCCCTTTGGGCAGGAGCTAAGTTCAATGTATTCACAATGAGGTTCAACTCACAGCCTTCTCCCTGTTACTTAAGTTTAAAATATCTATCCAAAGCAGAAATTAGAATCAAGAGGGTATGCAGAAATTATCTTTTCTAAATTCTTCTTCTTAAAAATGAGAAATCTTAGGCTCAGGTTTAATGACACAGCTGGGATCACTCTGTTGTCCCGTGGAGAACCAGGACTCAAAGCTCCGCCTGCTGACTCCCTCCCTGCCCTGGACTCCTCTCGCCACATCACTCTGCTGTTTGCACACCGGGGCCCAGAGCTCATACCATGACACGAATACTGTGTTTTGTGTAGGAAGCAGTTGGCATAGATTCTCCAGGGGGAGGAGGCTATCTGCTTTTATTGCAAAATATGCCTACTCCAAACATTGCATTTGGGATCCAGAAAAAAATACTATATCTATTGATAAGCAAATAGGCAAAATCTGCAGGACCATCCATTTTTACTCCTCTAGACTTTTCCAGTGAAAATATACATCCATGGAGAGCCGTAGGACTCCCAGAGGTGTAAGCGTACAACCTGGAGTGTACACCTTACTGTAGAAGAGTTAGTATTCAGCACAAGTCACCCAGGCCTTTTTGGAGATGTTATAACTTTCTCAAAGACTGATGGAAAAGGCTTCCAGAAGGCGTGGGCTACACCGGCTAGAAGACCACACTATAGTAACTACTATCTCACTCTGGTCACCTGTCTAAGCACTGATTGAATGTGGTTGCCATGGTGACCACTAAGATGACTAAAATGGCCTGAACCAATGTCTACAAGCAGCAGTCCCCAGTCCTCCTCCTTGTCAGGAACCATAGCTGCTATGTGGACATTTGGTTGAGGATTTCTTTAAGACCTCATTCTAGTACCCTGCTCTGTGTTGGAGAGAAATGCTTGGAGGTTGGTTCTTTTCTACCCATGTGCCAATGTGTTCTGTACAAAAGACTAAGAGTATAGTAGTGCTGAAAGCTGGGCCTCTGACCCTAGGAACTCAAACCTGAGTTTCCTGAGCAAGGGCAGGCATTGTACATGGAGGGTCCCATGAATGGATGGGTATTGACCTTGAAGTCGAAGGCAGGAAAAACACATGATCACATGTATCAGACATGAACCCTCCCTATGGCTTTCCATTTGACCTTGTGGCCATTTGATCCTTTCTCCCACTGCCTTCAATGTGGCTTCAACAATGCCACCAGAACTATAATCCAGAAAAGCTTATCCTCCTCCTAGGGGCTTGATTCTTGATTCAGATCGTCCTGAAATCTTTTACCAGATTGTGCTGGTAAAAGACTGTGCTGCTCACCACCCAACAAGCTATTGCTGTGCTATTCTTTATGTATATGAGTTATTGGAAGAAAGAAAAGTTGGAGAATGAATCAAACTCTCCACATATGCACAAATTATTTTTTCTAATATATTAATATTCTTGAATATACTATTGATATGTTACAAGAAGATATGTTTTTTAGAAATTTGATAGAGTTCATGGTCAAAAGAGTGAGATGTTTTTAGCCACGAGCTGAAAATATTTTCCATGGCCCCTAAGTTGGACATACTTACAGGGAAATGGATCCCATATCATTTCCCAAGCTTCCACATTGAATCATGAGGCCAGGGGCTGGGTTTGTGCTGATCGCTATCAGCAAGGATACAGAAAAATGCTTGTTCCATGAATTAATACTAAGAATCTTACTACTGTTTTTCCCCACCTAAGAAAACAAAAAAAAAAGAAAAAAGAAAAATGATCTGGAATATTTCTGCCTTGATATTCCTTAATTCCCCCCCAAAAAAGAAAAATAACACTAGAAAGGCAAACCAAACCTGTTCAAGTTGCCTGCCCCTAGACAACATCACAACAGGGCTGGCATTGAGGAAGCAGAAGTTCAAGGTTGGAGATTGCAGTGATGGGAAGAAACAGTGTATGCTTCCACAAAGATCCTTTTGTCAGACAAAGAAATTATCCAACAGATTTGGCTAATAATATGACCCAAGATTATAATATCAACCAATCGGTTTGCTACTTCCAAGGAAATCACAGTGGTTTGGGCCAAACCCCTTGAAAGAATAACAAATTAATTCCCTCATAAAACTAGTAATGATCTTCTCAAGTAAAACTATGATCCCACTTTATTTGTTTGCCCTCTGTGTGTTATAATATGATATATAAAAAAAAGTTGAGGTGGAGATAGGGATGTAGCTCAGGGGTGGAGCACTTGCCTAGCATGTAAGAGGCCTGGGCTCAATCCCCAGCATAAATAAATAAATAAATAAATAAATAATATATATCAAGTAATTTAGATCTGGGGCTGTAGCTCAGTGGTAGAGCACAAGCCTACTACATGTGAGGTCCTGGGTTCAATCCCCAACAATGCACACACACACATACACAATTTTTAAAGAGGTCAAATTTTAGCAAGATCAAAATGTATGAAATTAACTTTACAAATGTTAGGTGAAAGGTGATTCTACTGAGCTGAGAAAAAAGTACTTGACATGCAACTTGAGCTGGACTATTAAATACAAGCACACAAATGAACACCAAAAGTTTAAGGAAAAAAAGAATCTGGGAGGAAAAGAAAGTGCTTTTCAACAACTGCGTTTGTTCTTAGAACTGAGAATTCAGAATTATTAGGCATGATGCTGATATTACTAAGCTCTAAATTTCATGAAAACATAACTGGAAACCTCCAAAGTGTATAGGTCAAAGTAAACTAATTAGCCAGCAGTTATGCACCCTGTGCCCAGCTGATGCAGGCAATTCCTAGACACTGTGAGTTGAAAGAGCATTTAGCTAGAGAAGCCTAATATACCATGATCTACTCCTGATTTGCCAAAACTATTCTCATAATTATTTGCTACTGTAAATAGAGTGTAATAAAGAAAAAATCATTTGTTTATTCATTTGACAGATTTTTTTCAGCACCACTCTATACCAGGAACTGTGCCATAGAATTCAGAGATTAGAAAGCCACAGTTGCTGCCATGAGAAAGCTAGGGATCTGTTGGCCTCAACTGTCAGAGGTTGCATCTACCATTTCTACAAAAAGTGGAAAATTTCTGATTTCATCATTGCAGACCACTGTGGGGCAAGAGGAATGCTTCCTAGCTTGGAAACAGCTGAAAAATACAATAGACAAGACAGACCAAAAACCTTCCTTCGAAATGCCAATGAACCCATTGCCCCGGAAGACTGAGTGGGTCGAATGGGAGTTTGGATTTGTGTTTTGGATTTTATAGCTCCAGATAAGCTATAGAAGAAGCTGGTGTCTGAAGAAGGTTCTTGAAGAAACCAGCTCCTTCTTCCTGTCGAAATCCCTGCCTAGATGGAGGCTGGCCAGGTGAGGAGCTGAGCTACTTTCATCATACTAACCAAGAGAGGTTGTGGCTGAAGAGGAGGCCACTCTTTCTGTGGGACCCTGCAGGTCAAATTCTTTGGGAGCCAGGAAGAAATTTGTTCAGGCTCTTGGGAGTCAACTATGCTTCCAACAGTGCCGCCGAACACCCCTGGATTCCCCAACCCTGTGCTTCTCCGGAAGATGCACGTGACTGCCCTTTGGTCCCCATCAGTGTGTTTCCAAGCCACCTGGGACTGCAAAGATTTTCTTTGCTTTCTGAAACCCAGGGAATCCTTAGGAATATGCCTTCATTATCCTCAAAAGCTTGCTCATTTCAGAATGAACTTTTTAAATGACTTCTCTTCTTTGCCTCCCAATCAAACCAACACTCTTGTTATTGATATTTTACCATTCGAAACTGAAATAATTGTCCCCAACAACGTAGCAGGTAGCACTTCACCGACACCCAGGTTAGAACAAGTTAGGAGACAGGCAATCTGCTTGTTTTCATGGTTTTGAGAATTAGTAATAGTGGTTCAAAGAGGTAGAAAGGCTATAGAGATGACCTGGATTAGTTTTGGGACTTTCAAAAGTATTTGACTGACAGGCATGTTTTGAATCGCAAATAAGACAATCGGTCTATATGAAAAGTCCCTAGTACAGTGACAGATCCATGCCTGGGACTTTTATTCATGGTCCATTTTATAGTATGTGTAGATTCCATTGCCCCAGTCTTTGACGTTACTTACAAATTCTAATTTCACATTAGGAAACTTTTTTTTTAGAAAATAATTATGATGGAGATGTATTCCCAATCCCTACATGACAAAATAAGGCCTTTTCACAACTGCTTTTCAAATATATGCCTCTCTCCAAATGAATATTGTTACTCTTTTCCATCAAAACACAGACACTACAGAATGATGGAATGACGAGATCAGGAATACTGGGTCCCATGGCTGGGTGTGGAGCTTCCACTCGACCCAGATGGGGCACTGTTCTCTCAAACGAGGGCTTAGAGGAGCCAAAGTGGAATAATCAAATGTGAATGGACTCAAAGAGTTCACAAATCTGATGACTGTCAGGCAGCACCTAAGGAGCAAGCGGGAAACTTCCAGAAGAAAGCGAAAGCCTGCCAAACCCTCCCTGGCGATTCTCTCACAGCCTTTGTCAGCCCCAGCTTGGGCCTCCCTGTAGAAACATTGCCACCAGGTTTTGACTTCTTATCATAGATATGCAGATACAATTTTCATAAATTCTGGGATACTCAGAGGAAGAGGAAGCCTGGTCATCCAGATGAACCACCTCTTTTTCTAGATCTGAAATCAGAGGCTCGGAGAGCAGGGAATCACTCCAGGTTTCCATGACAAATTAAGGGATTGAGTAGCAGAGAAAACCTAGAATGCAAGTCTCCTGACTCCTGGCCCAGATGTTAGAGACAAAGAAGTGCCACTGTGGAGTCCAGAGAATGAATGAGAACTTCCTGGCCCACTCAATAAAATCGTAAACTACACCTATTTCCTGAGACTTCTTCCCATCTCTGAAATATGTCTGATGTCTTGGCAGATGACAACATCTCCTTCTGCACTCCTCAGTCTTCAAAAGGCCTCATGCTGCTGGATGTAGTTGAGAAACAAAATAAAACAACAAGAAAAACCCAGCCCCTTGGCCGGGTACACCTGTCCTCCACTTGTCTGACCACTCTTAGTTGGTCCCCTCTTTTTCCTTCCAAGCTTGAACTGGTTCACCCATTTGGCCCAGCTTAGAGTCATTTTAGCCTCAGAGTCACACCTCCTTTTCTATGGGACAATTGAGTGGATTCCTCTGTGGATTTAAATTCCTCTGATTTAAGGCAATGAGGTATGATTTCTTTGGGGATCTATATTACCCCAAATTGGCAGTTCTACCAAAGGTGTCCCTCTGCACTGGGACCTGGGTCTTACCTGAGCACAGTTTGGTTCCTCACACTTTGTCCCAAGGAAACCCCATGTCTGCCAGACCCTGACCAGGTATTCTAGGTTCTTCTCCAAAAGCTACCAAGAAGCAAATAGGATTCAACTTAAGACAGATTATGTTTGTGTTAGTAGGATATAATTTTAAGAAGTAAACAGGCCTTAACTGACTCTAATGAGGATCTCTGCAGTTGGCTTTCACTTGTGTTGTACTTGGGATAGATATGCCAGAATTTGGCAGGGCTTCCCACAGTCTTTATTCAACTCCATGGAAGGATGTTTAGCTCTGCTGAATCAGGCTGAACCAAACGGTCCTAAGAGAGTCAAGGAGCAAGGTGGTCAAGTTCTTGGGTGACAGTAGTTGAAAAATTGTCAATCTACCCAATGCTTGTTCCTCCAAATACCACTATTCTGGGATTAGAATAAATTTCAGGAGGAAATAGTCATTTTTGACAAATAATCTGAGAATGGCTAACAATCCATCAAAAGCCTGGCCTAGTGTTTAGGAATAGATTTGCAATTCTTCATACACTTGTCAAGGACTGCAGTTGGAACCCTAAGAGTAATGAAAACTGAAAGGATATCTTATTTCAGCGTTCCCTTCTCTTCCTCTGCCCACAAGACGAAGGTCGGGGAAGGGAGAGAAATTTATCCTGAGGTCTCTTCTTATGGTAGAAGACGCAATAGTTCTCTCTGGAACGCACCAGCCTCGTTACAAGCTCATGAGGGAGGCATGAAGTCTCCATCTCAGAGATAAGGAAACTAAAGCTGGGAGGGGAAGAAAAGACTTTGCCAAAAGTCAAATACTACAGCAGGAAAAGCGGAGATTTTAACCAAAGCCGATTCTGCCCTCCCACGCTCATTCTGCCCTCACCCCCACGCCAAGTCTCCCAGGTCCCAAAAATGTTCCCAACTCAGACCCTGTGTTTCTGCATAATGCCTTGCCTTTCTCTGTGTTGTCAGCTTTGCAGTAAAATGATCCAGGCTCACGGACTCCCTGGGGACAGCAGGGATGCCTGGATTGGCTGTTCAACTGGACTCTTCAGTCCTTTGAGTGGTTTCACAATCCTGCTGTCAATGGCAGAAACTAATGCCACAAGAATTATTCACCTGGTTCAGGTTGGAATCCATTAACTCCTGGGGTTTGGTGGCTGCAGATAATCCCACAAGCGCCCTTTGTTCTCTCTCCCCAAAGATCTGCTGTCATTGTTTTTAACTGAGGGAGTTCAAATATCTCTAAGTCTCTGCTGACTCTAACTCTGGTCTTTTGTCTCTAAACTGTACCTTTATTTCAGGGCTTTGGATTCCTGTAAACAGGTTAGTATTTAAAAACATTCTCTGGAGGTCAAAAGCTCAGAACAGTTGTGTCTCTCTTTCTCAATGTGAAAAGATCAAGGTTCTGCATGAAGCCAACCAGACCTGCCAATGGCGCCTTCTTTACCCCTCTGAGTACACTTCCAAGGCAGGAAGAATCAGCTCACCCTCCAACATCCCTCTGAGGGTTGGGAGTCTAGATGGAGGCTAAGTTTCAAAATTTAGGGCAGCATTTATGTCCAGCCTCAGACATTTGCTGTTGAAGAAGTAAAGTAGGCTCTGCCCTATCCTGGAAAATCCCCTTAGAAAGACCGATGAACTTCACCATATTTGTTGATCCTACCGAGTCTCAAAAGAAAAAAAATGATCTCTACCTTGCTTCAGATTGGATAGTACTATTTTTCCCCCTTTTCTCTATGAAGTAGGGATCAAAAACATCAGTCATTGAAGAACAAATTGAGATTTTCAACGATGTGAACCACTGTATTTGATTTGGGTTGTATCTTCTTTAATCCCCTCTTCTGGCATAGAATTCTGGTGCCTTGCTCCCTGGACTTGTCTCCAAGCTACAAGTAGGCTTTCTTCACGTTCTGGCTTACACGGGAACACAACTATTCCACAAGTGGCCTTTAGTGCTCTTTATAATATGATTTCCTGTAATTTTTAAACTGTATGTGTAATTTATATTCTGGCTCTGTCCAATATTTGAACAACTTTAATAGGTTGATTTCCATATATATTATGCAAACTATTCTTACCTGATTTTTTTATGTTCTACCTTAAAATAAATAAATAAATACTGCACCACTTATTAATAAATAGACATTTCAACAGTTATGTAGAGGAATGTTATTTGCTTCAAAACAATCCCATGAGATTGTATTATTTAGAATGAACAACACTGGCTGCTACAACAGAAAAACCTACAAATATCAGTGGCCTAACACACAAAGAATTGTGTCTTACTCAGATCATGGTCCACTGGAGGTTGTCTGAGTGCCAAAGAATAACAGAAACATGTAGACTACTTGCATCACAGGCTCTGACAAGTTGGACTCCTTCATTTATAGGCACAGAGCCAGACCAAGAGGGAGGAATATGGAAAAATCCACACCAACTTCTGCCTTGGACTCATAGTGACTCACCACTTTTATTCATGTTCTCATTGGCCAAACTCAGTCACATGACAATTCTGCAAGTTGTGCTGGGAAATGTAGTCTTCCTGTGAGTGCAGTATGAGAAAATACGCTAAACCCTGTAGATTTGCTTACTACATGGAAGTCATAATTGGTCTTACAGATTTCCTGGTTAGTAGTGCAACGTGTCAAGATCTAATGAAGTATAGGTTTTGCCAGAAAGTCCCCCTGAGAGTCATTAGAGTTACAAATATATATGTAGCATAAATTTAAGTACAAACTATTGTCGAAAGCTGTCTTCCCATTAGTGGTGAGTACTTCAAATACATCCAAACAAGAACATATCTTAAATATTCTTCTGTTATGAATTGAACTACTAGTGAGTGCAATACCTTCGTAAGCCACTTTTCCAACTCTGTCTCCTTAAACGTTTGGATGGATGTTGGTTGAAATCCTTCCTTTTTCCTTCCCAAACTATTCATTTCTCTTTGAGAGACATTTGTTTATTTACTCAAGAAATGATGATTGAATGGCTACCACATGCCAAGCATCAGAGGTGCTGTTTTCCCCACTCTACTGGTGGAAATATATTGGCCCTGAGATCATTTCGATTTGTGAGAAGTGTGATGATGGAGACCATCAAAAATACTATGGAAACATAAAAAGATGTACTAGTTCACAGCAACTCATGTAAGTGGTAGCAGAGAAGGTTTCTAACAGAAAATGAGTACTGAATGGGACAGTTGAGTGTGATTTAGTGAAGTCACTGTGGAGAAGGAGGGGCCTGCCAGACACTGGGAAGAGGGAGGAGAAAGCCCTAGAGGCATGAGAGAAGGTCAGTTCTATTTAAAGGAAAGTTGCTTCTTGGCATTGTAGTCATGGTAACCACTGCCTGTGGCAAATAATTCAATGGCAATTATACCCCATGGAAGCAGGGGGCATTGCAGACTGTAAGGGGGCTATTGTACCCAGAGTGCAGAAAGGGAGATGGAGACTGGTCCAGGAAGGTGGATGCTTCAAGACACCTTAGAGTTCTTGAAACTTTTGGTCCTCAAGTCAAGGAGACCCCAGGGCAGGTAGGAAATCTCTTCCCCCATTCATGGTCTGCAGCCTCACGCTCCTTTCTGACCTCCACCTTCTGGCACCAGCACCACTCTTAGGATGCACTATTAGGAAGCCTTTCCCTTCAGAGGAACAGCTCCCTTCCTATCTAGAGACTGGTGAGCTTCTCTCAGCCCTGGCCCCTGTTCCTCTTATCTGCAGAAACAGTTATGGTCTCTTCCAATAACAAATGTCATAGCCACAGGAGCCACCAATGCCCTCTGTCCCACCATGTAAAACCCTTCTCCTTGCTATGCTACCATGAAGGACCCTAGTATCAGATGCTTCAGAGTCAGCCTTGGCCCCTCCATCCCCTCATGATCCACAGTGCATGGCTTCTACCTTGCCGTTCTCTCCATCGTCATCTTCCTGCCACATTTGTTCCCTTCCTGGTCTCCCAGCTGGTCCCTCTAGTCTCTTCCTTCCAGTTCATCCCTTACACTGACACAGCAGTCTTTAAGAAATGGAAATCCAATTGTGCTGCTTCGCTATTTAAACTTTCCAGTGGCTTTTCAACATCATCTATGGCTTAAATTTAAAAATTTTTTTGAACATGTAATCCTTGATGGTCAGCCATTTCCTACCTCCCATCACCTATCTAGACAGGTGTCCTGTTCCCCATGAACTTGCTCTCCGTGCAAACACTCTGTGCTCTTCTACTCCACAATAGCCTGCAGCCCCCCAGACACACCAGGCTATTGATTAATAATGCTCCTCCTTGGAAACACAGTTCCTTTTGCCAGGGAAACACTCACTCTCATGACGGCTGAGATACCACCACTGTGGTGACTTCTTTCCTCAATCCCCATCTTTAAACCACACTTTAATTCTGGCTTTGACTTTGTCCTACCAAGACCTCTAACTAAATGGCTCTATTTCTATGATGCTCTCCCTGGTCTCAGTGCCAGCCTTTCCTGTACCACCACTGTGACAGTCGCCTGAAGGTAGAAATTGAGTCTGATTAGGCTTCGCCATCAGGGACTGGCAGAGTGCCACCAAGTAGGAGAGAATGAAACAAGTGAAGGAAGGCACTTCAGAGTCATGTTACTTATCTACTGCTGCGCAAGATTGTCACAAACTTAGCAGCAACAAACAACAACAGTATCTTATCTCACTGTTTCTGAGGGTCAGGACTCCAGCTCAGCTTGACAGCTCTGCGTGAGCTCTCACCAGGGGATAGTCAGAGTCAGATGGAGCCGTGCTCTTATCCCAGCTCCCCCTGGGAAGAATACTCTTCCAAGTTCACACCAGTGATACTCAGCTCCTGGAAGGCTGCCGGATGGAGGCTTCTGTCAATTCCCCACCACATGGGCCTTGTCCATACTGCTACCTGAAGCACAGCGGCTTCTTCCTTTCAAGAAGCAGCAGGAGAGACAGAGGCTGCAATCTTAAGTAGCATAGTTGGAGCTGACATCCCATCACCTTTGCCATGTTTTCATTATTGCAAGTTGATAGGTCTTGCCTCCAAGGTAAGGAATCATATAAAGATGTAAGTGCCAGGAGGGGGAAAAATCAGTGCTGCCCTAGAGCTGATCTGCATTCGAGGTGATTAAGGAAGTCTCCCAGTCAACATGGACCAGTGAAGGGGAAATAGGTACTCAGAAACTTCCTCTAGCTCACAAGGGTATTTGTTTCATCCCTGTACTAGATTTTATAAACCTCTCCCAAGCTCCACTCTCTTAGATAAAGGAGAAACAGCTGAAATTATTGAATTCTTATCTATGACAGCTGTTTTACTGAATGTTTTCCTTGAATTGCCTCATTTACTCTTTACACAAACCTCTTGGGTTTCACACTCTCATCAACCCTATTTTATAGATTGGAAAACTGGGGCTTAGGGGGGACTTTGGTTATTTGCCCAAAGTCGAATAGCAAATAAGTAGTAGAACCAGAATTCAGACTCCAAGTCTGACTTCAGAGCCTTGATTCCTAGCTCTTGCTTTAGTTATCTTTTTCGTTGCTATGACTAAATGACCTGACAAGAACAATTTTAGCAAGAAAAGTTTATTTAGCGGCTCACAGTTTCAGAGGAACCATGGAAGGCTGGCTCCGTTCCTCAGGGCTCGAGATGAGGCTGAACATCATGGCGGCAGGCCTGGCTCCAGGGAGCAGGGAGCTCAAGGTGTCTCATGGGGATCAGAGCAGGCAAACTCCACGCCAGATACAGAATATCAACTCAAAGGCACCCAGTGACCTATATCCTCCAGCCTCACCCTACCAGCCCACAGTTGCCGGTTAATCCCCATCACTGATTGGATTAAGGTTCTCATAATCCAGTTGTTTCACCTCAGCCTTCTCAAATTGTCACACATAAGGTTTGGAGAGACACTTCACATTCAAATCATAATGCCTTAGGACCTTTTACATGGTATAAGAGGCCCCACTTACTAAGCAGGAGATGTAGCAACTGCACAGGGAGAGTTGCATCAACCAGAGACCACATTGGATAAGTCATTCCCACACAGAGCAGTTGAGAAGACTACTAAGGTGATTGCTTGCAAAGACTTGGTCAGGCTTTAGGTCACTCAGCCCAGGATGGAGGAGTATCCCAGAGCTAGCCATAGCGTGGAACCTTCATCACAACTACGTCACAGAGCCAGAACCTTGGCAGCAGACGGGTTCAATTCTACCAGGATCCCTGTGAGAACCCGGTTAAAATGCACCAAAGAATTACCCAACGGAAACAGGAATCTGGGGTACTTATCCACTGACTTCTCATGGCTGACTGAGGGTTGCACTGAGGATGTCACATTCCCTACACTGGCAGGGTTCCATCTGTGGTAGATGGGCCAGCTCTAAGATGATAATGTCCTCAGGTGAAGACGTGGCCAATGAAGGTGGAGGGCTGTCAGCATGCTGGGAGCTGTCTCCTGGAACTGCAGGTGCACTCTAAGGCTGGCAGAAGGGATCTAGGCCAGGGCATCATTAGCATCTGGCACATAACCTGCTTTTAAATCCTATATGCACAAAAGTAAACAAAACCCCAGCCAGGTTGCTGTGATTCATTCTGGGAATTGACGAATAAGTGGGCTCGTGGTGGCATGCTGGTCATCATGCCCATGGACATGATTCATTTCAGGGACATTGCCTTCAGCCTCTTGGAACCAAGGTGGACAGTCACTGCCCTTCTGCCAGAAGGCATCTTCAAGCTGCAAGGTCTACATCTGTGAGGCAAAGATTTAGGGTTATCATTGCAGACATGAGAATACTACCCATCTTGTGGCTGTGTATTCCTCCCTCTCAAAATTGTATTCATTCTCAGTCTCAGGCAATTGCATGAAAGAAAAGGAGCCTAAAAATTATATCCCTGAGAAAATCCCTTGGCATCTGCACACACGGAGCAGAAGCCCGTTCATAACCTCACATCTCAGATACTCCTGGGAACAAGTTATTGTTCCTAATAATGTCAGCTTACAACAATGAGTGTTGACCCGGAAACCATTGGCTTCCCTACAGTGAGGGCTGAGGATATCAAAGGTCTCTCCCTGAGAAAAGTACAAATTGTGCTGGGTCCAGTCCCCACATCAGATATGAAAGCATTCCCAGCTGTCCACCTTCTGGCTCTGGGGAGGTCAGTTCCAGGCCACTGCAGGGCAGGGGGAATTAGAAGAGGAGAGAGCAGGAGAAGAAACAGGGGTCACATCACAAAGGGCTTCCTAGGCCTTTTTTTCTGAATTAAAAGACAATTACCAAATGGCTTTGAGTATGGGGGCAACATGATCTTGTTTATATTAAAAATGGTTTCTCTGGCTGCCTAATGTATAATACTAAAAGGGACAGGAACATAATGGGAGACTATTCAGGAGCAGTATCACACTGATAATCATCCAGATGAGACCCAGAAGTGGCTTGGCCTAGAGTGGTAGCAGAGGGGGTGGTGAGGAATGTTTGGAATCGGGGCGCATTCAAGAGCAGAGACAGCAGAATTTGCTGATGGAGTAATGTGAAGTGTGAGAGAAGAAGAATCTAGGATAATTGTGGAGGATTTTTATTTTATTTTTAAGCGAGAGAGAGAGAGGATCTTATTTATATTTTCATCTGGCCTTTATTTCTTGGACACTCAGTTTTGTACGTGGTACTGGGGTTTGAAGCTAGGTCCTCACACTTAACAGGCAAATGTTCCAACTGCTGAGCCACCGCTCCAGCAGTTGGACTGTTTTTCATATGAGTTACTAGATGGGTGAAAGTATCATTAATTGGGATGGGGTAGATTGGGGTTGGGGCAATTTCTGCAATAAGAGCCTGAACTGGGCTTTGTACGTGTGTTAAACCTGAGATGCACATGAAACATTTGGTGGAAATGTCCAGGAGGTAGGTGGCTATGGAGTTAAGGACACTACTCAAGGTCAAAGTGCATCCATACCTGTCTCTGTACCTGAGTCTAGATCTGTATCCATCCATTCATGTTCTGAGAGACAACATTTAAAACCATGAGGCAGAATGAGATCGCCTGGTGAACAGGCATAGAGAGAGAAAAAAAGGCGTCCGAGGACGGAGCCCCACAACTTCAAGAGATCGAGGGCATGATTAGGAAGCAGCAAAGGAGCCTGAGCAGGAGCAGCCAAAGAAACAGGAAGAAAATCTGCAGAATGCAGTGTCAGGGAAGCCAAGCTCAGGTGTCCAAGGAGGGATTGGCCAAGGCTCCAGGGGCAGCTGAGATGGTGTGTGAGGGAGCAGTAGCTTCATGGAAGCCCTGGGGACCATGGCAAGAGCAGTTCCCATGGGTGCTATGATAGACTGCAGCGGGCTTGAGAGAGAGGAGAGGAATTAGGGCACCTCCTAGAGAAAACTCATCTGGGAAGTTTCCCTGCAGAGGAAAAGACGGAAATGGCGAAGGACCCGTTAGGAGACATAAGGAATAAAGGATTTGCCTTAGATTTTAATGCAGAAAATGACAGCATATTTGTAAGTGAATGAGAATGAGCTGGTAGTGAGGAGAAATCACCGATGCGAGAGTAGGAGTGGGTGGCTTTTGCAAGGAACCCAGTTTCCTAATCCTGAGACACAGGAAAGGATGTGGAAGAGATGGCCCCAGAGGCAGGACTGAGGGTGCATGAATTGAAGGCCAGGAGACCCTCTGAACTGCATTTTCTTGGCCCAGATCACTGGTGGTGAGTATGTCTGGTGGAGCAGGTCCTGGAGACAGGGCTGTTGAGGGCTGGGGGTGGGCTTGACCGAGGTGCGGCAGGAAGAGCACACACAGGACCATCATGAGGGAAGAAGTGCACTCGGGGGTTCCTTGGAAACAGGACAGGGCAGACAAGCAGGAGGTCACATGGGAGAACACAAGGCTGGTCAAGAAGCAGAGGGAACAGGAGAAATGTATCAAGAGCTTTCACCATGCTTTTCTTGGAAAGGAAGAGGCAAGCGTGGTAACAGGCTCAGACGTCCCTTTGAATAGTCTCTGTAGTGTAGGAGCTGTGCTTCGTTGTCATAGTCCTGGTCCTGCAGTGATTATCGGAGGAGAATAGTGGCCCTGAGGACAAGAACCCAATAAGAGAGGTGGTTGGAGGACTGGGCTTTGGATGGACTGGTTTGCACATAGAAGATATCCTCAAGGGCAAATTTAAGGGATTGGCCTGAGATGAGTTGTCCCTCCAGTTCAGCAGACCCCAGAGTGTCAGAGCACCAAATGCAGGAACTGAAATTCATGACAGATGTCCGAGCAAATGGGCCCTGAAAATAGAGAGTTCGCAGCAGCCCCAAGAGCCCTCTGGACGTTAGGCTCAGGATTTTAAGAAGAGCTCAGTCACGGTTACGTGTCTCCTTCAGCCAAGATCACGGGCACAGGCACCAATGAGAATAGGCAGTGAAGCAGAACTGGGCAGGACTGGGGTCTGCTGAGGAATGGCAGGGTGTCCTCTGAAACCCTCAAGCCAGTTTCCGAATTCAGAATTTTTCAGATTTTGGAAAGTGGTTTGCATTCATAGACCACAGTCTGCATGGTAGACCCATCATGAGCTGGAGCAGCTCCTCATGATTGAAATATAATATTTCTGCAGCAAAATATGGGGGTTCACACTAAGTAGGATAAATAGCTACTAAATAGCCCAAAGCCAGTTCAGGCAGCCAATAGCGGCCAAGTGAATTCAGGTCAGATCAAATTGCACTGCCAATTAACATGAAAAAGCATTTAATTTCAAAATTTTTTAATTTCAGTATAGCAGAAACAAAGTTTCAATATATCCAAGGAACCAGAAAGAGGTGGGAGCTGAGGATATAGGGTATGTTACTCACAGGGACCATACAGTACAGGCTCGGGGAGCAGGGAAGGAAGGATTAGAGAGGGTGCCCAGATCTAGGAGCTTAGACTAAAATCCCGGTGGGATTAATATAGATTGCCCCAGATACTGGAGTTCGATATAATGGTAGTGCTTACATTTGTAAAAGATTTTCAAGTCCCAAAGCGACTTCAATTACTTTGAGGAATCATTACCTGCATTTTCAAGTATAGGAAAATGAGACTCAGAGAAGTTAAACAGCTTATTCAAAATCACACAGCAAGGGAGCTCCAGAAGCAGGACCAGGGCTGTGACTTTTGATCCTGCTGCCTCTTCCAGGAACGCTATTGCCAGTACAACGGGTAAATTTCACAGGAAATAGCAGCAAAAGTTAAGAAATGCCCACTTTTTAGACAGATGATGGGCTGTGATTATCAAATGCTTACCCTAAATCAGGGTCTGCATGACCACCACATCCTCATGACAAACCTACCCAGTGGCTACTATCATGTTCTCTGTTTTATAGATGACAAACGTGACTTGAAGGTAACCAGTAGTTGCCCCATCCCTGGAGGGCTGGGACCCTGGCCTGCTTACGCAGTCAGTTTTGCAGTGGAGAAAAATCACCTTGACCATGTACAATAGGGTTTTCCAATGGCAGCCAGAGCCCCACGTAGCTACTGAATATTTGAAACGTGGCTGGACCTACTGAGATGTTTTGTTAGTGCAAAACACACACCAGCTTATGAAGACAGTATAAATGAAAAGAAAAATATCCATTAATAATATTGTTACAATTTGAAACAATAATATTTTGGATCTATTATGTTAAATAAAATATATTCTTAAAATCAACTTCATCCATTTCTTTTTTTTCTTTTTTTTTTTTTTACTTTTTAAATATGACTGCTACAGGATTTAAAATGGCATCTGTGGCTTACATGGAATTTCTATTGAATGGCTCTCCTACAGAGAATGAATTAAAGAGGAGAAACGAGTTAGGAGATTTTATCCACAGCCTAGTTGAATAATAATTGATTGATTGATTGATTCACTCATTCAACAAAATGTCAGGCATTGCATTACACTCTGGAATATGAAGGTGAGCAGATATGGCAAATGACAGCCCTGATCTCATTGATCTATTATCTTTGGCAGGGAAACAGATCATACTTAAGCAAGATAATTAACAAATATAATAATTAGAGTTATGATCGTGTGCAGTCATTACAAGAGCATCTTTTGGTCATATATCCCATAATAGATAAATTTAGACTGATAACTAAAGGGTAGGAAAGAGCCAGGCATTTAAAAAACTGTCAAAGATCATTCCAGTCAGAGGTGACAGCCAAGCAAGGGACTTGGGGCTGCGGCTGGAAAAAATGTGCACAAGGAAAACAATAGCTTGAAATGTGGCTGGAGATTAGGAAGACAGCGTCTGTGTCAGTCCTCATGGGCCAAGGTAAAGAACTGGGAGTTTATACTGGGTGGGCAAAGCCATGGGTGGACCTGACTCACACTATAAAGCAATTTCTTTGAGTGCATACTGCATGATCCCCTGTACAGGAACTATCCAGAAAGTGAAAATCTATAAATATTAAAGAAGACGAGTAGTTTCCAGGGAGCTGATGGGCAGGGACAGGAGCCGTGGAGTAACTGTGAATGTGAAGAATCTTATTGGGATGACACAATGGTCTAAAACTAGAAGTTGGTAGTGGTTGTGCCACTGGGCACATTTATTATTGGATTGCATGCTTGAAATGGATGAATTTAATAATATATCAACTCTGCCCTGATGACGTGGTTTAAACATAGATACAGGTGCCTGCTGGACTGATTCAGATGAGCAGGCTATTCCTGTAGTGTAGACAAGCTCCATGAACCCTTGATCCTACAAGCAGAATCAAAGTGGCTTCCTTTTAGCCGGGGGCTGTTCCTTTTTCTATGAAGAACCAGATTGCAATTGTTTCAGGCATTGTGGGCCACAGTCTCTGTCACAGCTACTCAGCTGTGCCATCATATCTCAAATGCAGCCAGGGACAGGCATCAATGAATGACCACGGCAATGTTCCAATGGAAGCTTAATGATGGGCCCTGGAATTCATTCATGCAATTTTTACAACAAAACAGTCTTTGATTTTTTTCATCTGTTTGTGGCTGTAAAGGGCTCCTGAGCTTACAGGCCATCTTCACACAGGCAGCCTGTGTGACTGTCCTGCCCCGGGCACCTGCCAATGCTGTCTGTAGCCCCAGCAGCTTCAGAAGACTTCCGCTGGCTGGACGGCTGGGTGCTGAACTGAAGACCTTTATGACAGGAAGGGACAGTCACCACCTGCAACCTCCCATGTGGTTCCTTCAATATGGTAATTACAGGGGGGCAGGTTTTCCCACCCCTTGCTGAATCGCAGCCTTGTCAGGTGGCTCATGAATTCCATTCACCTTATCACTGGCACTGTTCTCCAAGGGAGCTGATCCCCTTTCATTGCCCAGCGTTTTTGGTAGGATTATTATTCCTTTTTTTTTTTTTTTTTTGCAGAGGATTTAAAGCAAAGTTGTCAAGCCTTTCTCCACCCCACCCCCTGTATCTTTCACTAAGAACTCATATAAACCCCAAGGCACAGACCTCCCTGTTAATCTTTCAGGCTAAGTTCTTTGAAGTCACTCGTCCTGTTCAGGAGACAGGTAAGTCCTATCCTGCAGATATTTTAAGCCTCCTTAGCTGAAGCCAGCTAAGAAGCACATCTGCTCTGATTTCCTAGCTGGGCTCCGGGACGCTGAGTGATAGAGCCGTTTCCATCCCAGGTATCTGCCCCATGCTAGGACTCCATCCCTTGATCGCAGTCTAAGATTCCCAGTTTTCTTCTTAAGCTATCAATTAGGATCTTAATGCACTCAACAGCAGGGAGGATGGCTTGTCCTCACACCAGTGATAAAGGAAACATGAGCTGTAATTCAAAGAATTGGAGAGGGAACAACAGAATGGCCTAAAACGTGCTGGCAGCGCTGCAGCCACTGAAGAGCTCTGTCCTCTGAGTCAGTGGTCAGCCCATGGTGGACCTGGGAGGTGGACAGACAAGCTCCAAGCCTGGCTTTCCTGCCTGCCTTCCCTGTCACCAAAGTTCATCCAACCTTGGTTCCCTCAAACTAAATGCTAAGGATAATTAGCAAGTAGTGAGTAGGTTGCTTCAGGACCAAGGGGCCACCACACGGTCACCACCTGTGACACTCCCCTGGACTGTCGACAAGTGTGAGATTTTTCACTTCTTTTTCTTCTTTGAATATTTTTTGAAAGGCAGACATTCGCTTTTCTGTGTTTCCTGGGTGAGGACCTGGGATTAAAATTCAGGGCTGTCCCTACCAGCTTAATGACTCCAGGCCACTCTCTGAAATCCCCGAGCCTTCGTTCTGGTTCAGGAAGAGGGAGCTTCTGCCCCAGAGAGGAGTGATGTATCCAGAACATCTCACACTCTCTGTGGCTGCCTGAAGCAGGTGGCACTGCAGCAAGAGCTTCACCCACCCCCTGCACAACGTGATGATTCTGGCTGCAACTGGGAATCTTTCAGCTGCCAAGTACAGTGAGAACGGCAGGGTTGCTTGTCTGTGGTCCTTGGTCTTTGGAAAAATCTCAATTTTCCATTCAGACTCCAGAGGTTCTGTCCTTACCATTCTCCTTCTCAGCTGCAGGGAGGTTACTGACGAGACCTGGGCATACTGTGAACTAATTTCCCAAGACTCTAGGGTAGATTCTTGGCTTCTCCATCATGATAGCACTTCTCAGCCCTTGTCCTGGTAGTGTGACTGGATTTCTAACTCCATTGCCCACCAAAATGCTTTGAAATAATCAATTTTGTTTATTTTCACCATTGGGTCCTTTAGTGACACTCTAGGGTGGGAAAGTAGAGCTGAGTAAGGTAGAAAGAAAGGGACAATAGTCTTCAGAAGCTGAGACTAGAGGTTCAAATCCCAGTTATCCCAGTTGGAGACAAGTGGCCGTGAGCTGGAGGGGCTCCACTCTGATTGCCAGATCTTTTTCTTGCGTAGCAAGTTTATCAGTATCTCTTTATCACGATACTTCACAAGGTAAAATAATAGAGATCACATCCCAAAGTGGAGACTCAATAAATTGTACTATTGGGGAGGAAAAATAAAAACAACCTATTTCCTCTATTAGATTCACCACCTAGAGCCTTGCAAATTGAACTGACAAAAGATAGAGTAATGGGAGGAAAAGGTTCATTTCATGTGCCTCCGGCAGCGCTCACAGGGATGAGATGAGAGTCCCAAACAGCAGTCAGTCCCAGCGGCTTAGACAGCACTTTCGTAAGAGGTCGGTGAAATTCATGGAGAAATAATGAGATAAAAAGTATTTTGAGTCCCGAGAGGCAGCGCCTTGTGAGAAGGTGAATACTGGGGAAACCAACAGCAGTTAAGGATTATTTTAGTGATTTGCCCCGTCCCCGGGAAAGAAGATTTATAACTGTCCTCATTTCCTGTAAATTTATGCACATAGTCAGATAGGGAAAGGTTTGAGAAGGCTTTTTATGCTCAATTCCCAACGACTTTCAGCTCAGAATAATCCATGTGCAAAAGCAGTTGTATTTTGGGGTGGCTTATTCTGATCCCCTCCAATACATTGCTCTTGACCCATCATCTCATGACTTGCTCTCTGCAGGTGACCTTGAAGAAGCAGTGATTTGCAAAAATATTATCCATCAATAGCAAGGCAGAATGCAGAAAAATAAAGATGTGTCAGTTGCAGGGCCATTTTTGGACAACCAACGAGTCTTTGTGATATATGACTTTGAGGGTCGTGTCTCCATCATGCGGGGAAGGCCGTCTTGCCTTTGGATGGTGTGCAACACCTTTTATTTGGTGCCTTTACTATGGTTTATCTATTGAATAGCTATGTAGCACCTGCTCTGTGCCAGACTCTGCCCACTGTGCGCTATAAAGAGAATGTGGTTTAGTCCTCAAGACAGCCTCGAGGGAAGAAAATGAGGCACAGCGAGTTTTGTTACCTGGACAGCTAGCAGGTGGCAGTCAGGAAGTAATCCCAGCAGCCTGACTCCAGAGTCCAAGCCGCAACACCTGTGCCCTGAGCCCTCCCAGTGTTTTTTGAGTACGTGAGGGTCAGTTTGGCCCAAATCATAGTGACAACTCAGGATGCCAATCAAGGTTGTCTGACCTTAAACCCAGACTTCCTCTGAAGTCCTAAACTGTCCCCAAGAGGCACAGGCTTGCCAGCGGAGGCTAGGGAGGCAAGAGATTCTCAGTTTCACTGTGAAGTGAAGTTCAGCTGGTCTACTGATATAAACTATGAAGTCCTTTAATAAAACTTCCTGACTCTCCAAACAAGGATTGTTTCAAATATTGAATGAGATACACTAAAATATTATTTATTGCTTATCTCAAATTCAAATTTCCTGAGTATCCTCTATTTCTCTTTGCTAAATCAACTAGCCTCATTCCACATAGCTGATGATAGCTGATGTGGTCAAGGTCAGAGAGCAAAGACCAAAAGTGAAGGGGAAGGACTTTCTCCATGAACAAAACCAACAGGAATTTCAGTTTCAAACCAATAAACATTAGTATATTCACTCTTAGTAAATGGAAGAAAAAGATAACAATGAAGCAAAAGTCCAAAGACAGAAGGAACTGTATATAAATACGTTGATTATATAGATCATATAAATCTACATATAATAAAATACAAAATAAAATATCTCTATTTAGAATCTCTGTGTAGATTTATAGAGCTATTTAGCTAGGCAACTGCTTTTTCTTCTGTAAATTTATGTCTGTTTGCTCCATACCTTTTTGCTGTGATCCTTAGCCCTGGAATAGATGCAGAAAAGGAAGAGGAGAAAGGAGAAAAGATAAGGGAATGAGAAAGCAATTAAGAGTCCCCAGTAGCTGCCATGTCCCAGAGCTTGCGCTAGGCTTTGTATTCCAGGGTCTCACTTACCTTCAGGAGGCACCCTCAAGAGAGCCACCTCATCCCTTCTACCCGCAGCACTGAGAGAGGTGGGTGGGCATTGGTTCCGCAGCAGCTGAGGCGCTGGGGGAGAGAATCATCACCATCACCTAGTTCGCCACATCCTAGAGTGCCAAGTCTCCGCTCTCTCCTTCTCTCTCTCTCCATCTGTCTATGGAGGAGTTAACACAGGTGGCCTTGAGGGTCAATGAGGTGGCCATGTACCTATCTCCTCCCAGGGATTCTACAACTCGAAGGGAAGGATGTGACTAACCCATCCCTCCGTCACAGCCTGAGCCTGCTGCCTTTGGGGAACTTGATCCCCGATGTGGCATGCTGGGGTGGAGCGGGGAAGTGTTTCTGTCCCGTGGACGCCGCTGTCACGAGTGGACTTGTGCTTAAAAAGGGCTTGGGAGCAACTCAGCTCTCTGGTCCTCTGCCTTCTGCCATGCGAGGAATAAGTGAGAAGGCTCACACTGGCTGCCAGCATCTGAATCTTGGCATTTCCAGTCTCATAAGCGTAACAAATGTAAGCTCTTATAAATGACCCAGTCACTGGTCGTCCTTACAGCAGCACAAAGCTGACTGTCATCTGGTAGGTGTCAACACTGGATGAAATGCACTAAGACCTTGCGAGCGAGCTCCTTTTATCCCCACTTTGCAGATGACAAAAACCAAAGTTTGGAGAGCAAAAAGATTTATAAAAATGAGAGAAGTCCAAGAAACCCCAGTCTCTTGATTCTTTGAAAGGTCCATCTTTGTCTAGGATGGCATTTAGAAGAACCACATCAGGCCTCTCCCAAGAATGAGAAAGTACTTAGCATGTCTTCTACGAAATCTCCAGAAAATTCCACAGGGGTCTTCATTCCTAATGTAGCAAAACCTTCCAAAATGCAATTTTCCACAAAATGCTAAGTTCCAGAAATATTTCCCATAAACCCTGGCGAGCATTGTCTTCACTTTTCTTTCCTTCCAAAGCCAACTTCCAGGTCTGTTCCATACTTCATCAAAAAAGCAAAGTTCTGCTCTTTTCAAATCAAGTCTGTGCAGCCTGTACATGAAGTGGTCATTACACAGAAATCGTGGCGCTATCGAGCAATGGTATGCATCAGACAGCTCTCTGTCTGCGGCATGTGGCTCAGAAAGCGCTTGTTAAAACTTCGTTACTTTTCTTTAATAGTCTTGGCTTTGTAATTTAAACTTCATGCTGGGTAGCAAATACCTAAGAAAATCCTTGGCACGCAGTGGAGACAAAGTGTTGTAAGCGCTCGCGGGGACTCCTACTAGCACCCTTGTTAGTCAGATTTCCATCACCACGAAAAATGCCTGGAAGAAACAAAAGGGGGGCGATTTATACCATGACTTCAGAGTATTCAGTACGTGCCTGCTTGGCCTGGAGACTTTGGTGCCTACAGTGAGGCAGGCCATGATAAACAAGTGCACAGTGGAAGAAAGCTGTCACCCCGCCAGCCAGGAAGAGGAAAGGGGGCCAGGGGCAAAATACACCCTTCGATGGCATGCCCCAGGTAACTTCCTTCTTTCCACCAGACCCTACTTCTTTAAGGTTCCACCAACCGTCAATAGCAAATCAGCCAAGGCCAAGTTTTAACACAGGAGGGAGGCGCAGCAGGTCTAAACCACTGCGACCATCTTCCACTTCATGAGCGCGATGAGTATTCCCATCCAGTCAGTACACCCAGGAAAGAGACATCAGTGCTCCATGAACACGCCCACAGCATCCCCAGCTTCCCACAGTCACACAAGGACAGGTGAGCAATTCTGGCAAGGGCTGTGTCACTTCTGGCCAGAGCCCTTAAGAGTTGGTGCATGACCCCTCATCTCTCTCCCTTCCACTGCCACAGTGATTCAAAGCCTAGGGAGGCCACGGCTAGCAGGCTACCAGAGGGAGAAATGCACACAAGGTGGTGGAGCCACCACTGACTAGGGTCCCCCAGCAACAGTGTGGAGCACAGCTCCCTATCCAATGGTTTTTAGTCAAATATAGATTATGAATAAGAAATCGGTTTCATTGTTGAATTAAGCCATGGCAATTGTGGCGTTAATTTGTTATCTCAGCATAACCCAACCTATACTAACTAGTACAAAGTCTGTTTCAGATTGTTATTCTAATGACTCCCCATCCACTGCTCTTAACTTATATTCTGTATCCATGTTTTTAATATTCAAATTCGTTTCCTCTGAGTTTCCAGGTGGCCAGAGGATCACAACATGCCAAGATTCCTGCTGCATGGTCCTCCTCTAAGGCTGTGCATGGGCCTTGCATGTGTCCTGTCCCTCTGGAACACAGGTATGTCTGCTCAGTTCCAGAAATATCTGTTTTCTAGAGTAAATTTGGTTATTCATTGTGCTTTGAGAATCTCAGAAGCCAATCAGAATCCTAAATGAATCTGATTAAAATGGCAATTGTAAATCTACTTTTCTGTTCTTCCCTTCACATTTCCCTCCTTCACCCACCGAACATCACTCAATGACTCCCTCCTTCCCTACTTCAGGAGAGCATCCTGAATCCCAGTGTGCTCCACATACCGTATGACCTCACCTTGGCCAGTTCCTACAAATCCCCACATCCTTCTTCCTTATGCTCCATCAACTTGGCCTTCTATCTTCAAAGTGACATGCCTGCTGCAGGCCTTGGGCACATGGAATACCCTCTCAGCCAATTAAATCCTGCTTACAAGACTCATCTTTCAAATCAGCAGCCCCTGCAGGGAAGGCTTACAGGTCACTAAGGTGAGATCAGATGCCCGCTGCCCACACTCACAGTCCCTTTCTGCAAATGTGCCCTTAGGTCTCTTCTTGCATCCCTCCCTCCCCAGCCCACACAGTACCTAGCAGTGTGGTGCTCAAGTGCACCATCATCCTCAAGGTTTCTCACAGTTCTTCGGTAAGGATTTGGTGGCTAATGACTGGGTGAATAAACAGACTACGTGTGGAATGCTAGGAAAATCTCAATTCCAGATCATGATTTCCTCATCTATGAAATGGGTAATCAGGTTTAAATTCTCTTATGGATAGTTGGATTCTTAATTCTCTGATGTTACACCTGGGTTATAATTTCTCCAGTGAAACCTTTTTTACTTCAGTGTCTGGCATTAAAGGAGAAGCCAAGAAAGAAAAAGGAATGACCTTCCTACCCATGACAGGTAAGTGGACAGGGGCTTCTTCTACGCTCACCGTTCTTGGGCAGGGTCCTTGACATCTCTGTGCCTCCCCTCTCTCCCCTTGGCTGGAGACTGAGTTTGCAGCTAAGGCTCTGATGGTCCCAGCCATTGTTCCTATGGCCACACAGCTAACCTCACCATTTGTTGAATACTTGGATTCTCACAATCTTATTAAATACACAGAGACCAACCCTGGCATTCTATCCGCAGCAGAAGGGTTTATAATGGGAGGTATTGTTATTGGCCGTCATCAGCTTTGTGATAATTTCATCTTTCTTTGCCTTTCCTTTTCCAGTAACATGGAATTGGCTGTGCAGTGAGTTGATGAATACCTGGCACTTAAAAGGAGTCAGGGAGCATGTTTTTGTTCCTAAATTATCAATTTTTTCTTTTTCATGTTACTGAGAATAGAGGCCATGGGCATACTATCACTGAGCTACCTCCCTAGACCTTCTTATTTATTACTATTTTTTTTAAAATTCTGAGACAGAATCTCTCCAAGTTGTCAGGCTGGCCTTGAACTTCTGATCCTCCTGCCTCGGCATCTGGAGTTGCTTGGTTATAGGCATGCACCACCATGCCTGGCCTGTCCCTACATTTTGGTTAAACAGCAAGATAATTTTTTATAGAATTTCTTTTTAAGAAAGAGAAAATGAGAATCAATTTTATTTAGTTTTTCATGTGGCCTTTGGTGCTCTGACACTTCATTGTGTACGTAGTGCTGGGGTTTGAGCCTGGGTGCTCTTGCATGCCAGGCAAGCACTGTAACTGCTGAGCACTGCTCCAGGCCCTTAAGATATATGTATATACATATATATACACATATATTTTTTTGGAGAGTGGGGATAAAAGTTACTTTTTATTTTATAGATTTTTATGCTTAATTAGTATACTCACATGATTCAAATTACATAAATAGATAAAGATAAAACGCTTTCCCATCCCACTACTCCCCTTTCCCCAGGGTGGCCAATTGTGCCAGTCTATTGTGTGCAAGCAGCATAATTTTTCATAAATATTAACTCTGTGTGAACTCCAGTTTTCTCCTCTTTAAATGAGAACAAATCCCTGTCCCATAGGTAACCATAAAGCATAAAAGGTGCTAAAATACTCCATATGCAGAAGCATGAGATGTGTCAGGCACCTTCTATTGTAAAGATGCTACTGTTAGTTTTTTGGCAGCACTTGGGATGGAGCCCAGAGCCTCACACAGGCTAAGTAAGTGCTCTAACAGTGAGCTACCCCTCCCCAACATTGATTTTTTTAATCCAAAAATAGAATAATGAATTTATATACTCTATCCAGAAACTTATTTGAAAAATGCTCCTGTACAACATCATATTCCAAAATTTGTGCCTTCGAGGTGTTTAGTCCTCACTTCAAACATTGTTTCCAAAATCTACCCAGGGATTTGCAATGAGAAAAGGAATGCTAAAACAACGCATAATCCAGGACAACCATAGATACCTGTACGGGGGCAGGTTGGGGAGGGGACAGGGAGATAGGATTGGGAGGGATCTAGGGAGACAATCAACAATGTAGCATACTCTCTATCCCCCTGAGAATCCAATAATATTTATGCAATCGTTTAATTCTGGAAAATTCACTTATAGGGGCAAAATTTAGAATCCAGAGACTGGGGTGTGGGTGATGTGTGGGTAATTCTGATTTAAGAACACATGCCTATTGTAACTTTAGATGCATTCATGATTGTACAATAACTCAACTCCTTAATAAAAAAATAAAAAGAAAAAGGATTGCTAGGCATAACTTTTTTTAGTAAAAGAAATGCTGTTCAAATATGACGGCCAGAGTTTTAAATCCAGATAAGGTGTAATGTCATACAACCTAAGGCATTTTTAGAGACATACTGGGAAGGAGGTGGGGGAGGGATAAGGGTGAGTAATTGGCGGGGGCTCTTGGGGGTAAATCTAATTTTCAGAATTTATATATATATATATTATATTATTTTATTAGGAGCTTGTTTGTTCAACAAATAAATTTCTGAATAAAAAATTTAAAAAATTTTTTAAAAATGACGGTCAGAAAGACTGCACCAAACCACTCACTTCGGCAGGAAGGTGTGGTCATCGTGCCAGGCCAGCAACTCTCAGCAGCCCTGCACCCTGGAGATGCTGAACGCAGGTGATCCTGGCCCTTGCCTGCCTGCGTGGAGGACTGTGCTGCTGGCCAGGTAGCAAGACTCACGGAGCCTCCTACACATCTCCCAGGGGCTGGGGCAGGGTAGACTGGCAGGTATGGTGGCACTCAGAGAGTCTGGGGAGATGGCGCTGGATTCTCCACTTTTGGCCTTCTTGATCATTTGTGTTACCTCAAAGCTCTTTTTGTCCCAACATAGCCGCTCAACCTCTAGCAGCCACGTTCTGGGGAAGGAGATTCCTAGCCCCTACCTGGTATGTAACCAGAAAGCTTGGTGACTGGTAAAAGGCCACCTAGGCTAAAGTAGGCAGTAGTTGACTTGACCCAGTTTCAATGGGACACCTGAAAATCAGGAGGAGGCAGGCTGCGCATCCATCAGTGGACAGATGGACAAAGAAGCTGTGGTATATACACGCAATGGAATACTTTCTACTTTTTGTTTTATTTGTTCGACTTAGTCTTGTATGTTGGAGGGAATCGTTGTTACATACTCATCCATACATGGATATTGACAAAGTAAGCTAGGGCCAATCCTAGTCCAGGATCTCCTGCTTTGCACATTCCCTGCTCTCATGTCTCCTCCACATTACCCCCATGTTATAGGCGGAAATAAGCATATACATGTGTATTAGTTTTTGAAATTTCTGAGCTTCTGTGCCTGCCTGTGTATATTTGGGCTTCTCATGGGAGTTGAGAGTTCCCAATTGCATTGATAACCCTGCTAATCCCCCTCCCCTCTCTATCTCCCTTCCTTTTCCCCCCCACCTTCATAGTTAGGGATCCCCCTGCTTATGTGAAATTTCACCTATGTTGAGATTATTATTTAAGCTTAGCTAACTTTCATCCTGTTTTAGATTTTACTCTTCCTTCCACATATGAGAGAAAAAATTCAGCCCTTAAGTCTCTGAGTTTGGAATATTTCACTCAGCATAATTTTTTCCATCTCCATCCGTTTGGCTGCAAATGTCATGATATCATTCTCCCTAACAGCAGAGTAGAACTCCATTGTATATACATACCACAGTTTTTGAATGCACTCATCCAACAAGGGGCATCTGGGTGGTACCATAGTTTAGCTATTGTAAATTGAGCTGCTATAAACATTGATACAGCTGTGTCTTTGTAGTATGCTGATTCTAGCTCTTTTGAGAAAATACCTAGGAATGTGATAACTGTATCTTAGATTTTTGAGGAGTCTCCACACTGCTTTCCAGAGTGACTTTGAAAGAAGAAAGCCTTGCCTCTTGCAATAATGTAGATGAACGCAGAGGTCTTAATGTTACATGAAACAAGCCAGTCGCAGGGGAGATGCAGAGATAACTCTGCATTTCTCACTCACACAAGGATTCTAGAAGAGTAAAACTCACAGGCACAGAGAGGAGAAAGGCAGTTACCAGGAAATGGAGAAGGGGGAAGGGGGAATTTGTTGTTCAACACATATAAAGTTACATATTTGTGAGATGGATAAGTTCTAGAGATCTGCTTCACAACACAGTGCCTACCGCTAACAATACCATACTGTGTACTTAAAATTTTGGTAAGTGGGTAGAGCTCATATTAATTGTTCTTATCACAATATAATTAAATGGAAATGAAATGAAATTTTTTTTTAAAAAAGCAGGAGAATATCACGTGGACAAGCAAAGGGTTCTATCTTAGCCTCTAGCTTGCTGTGGGCTGAACTTTTAGGGTCTCTTTTTCTCATTCTTCAGATGTATAAATTACATGAGGCCATTCTTCCTGGATACTATTTCACTAATGAAAACTTTTATTTCAGTGTCTGGAAACAGAGGTGTTAAGAAAGAGAAACTGGGAAGTCTCCTGGGAGCAACAGGTAACTCGGTTCGGTCAACCCTAGTCTCGGCTTGCTCTGGAATGCTGGGTACCTCTTTCAGACTCTTTGTGCCTTGGTTCTTCCATCTATAAAATGCACATAAAACGCCTTCTCCATTTAATTGTACACCGAGAATAATCATTGCAATTGAACATCACATAGCATTGAGAACAGCTGATAGAGCGTGATGGTGCCTCTTCTAATGCAGGAGAACTGGTCCTGCAGGTCACTCACTTCCACCAGGAGACCGTCTCTATCCTGAGGCCAGCTTAGTGAGCTGAGAGAAGCTTGGACACGCTGTGGTCCCCTGTATTGACGCTGCTTACCTGTCATTATGCATGCGTTGTGCTGCCCAAGCTAGAGACTATTATTTCCAGTTTACCCCTTTATACCCAACACTCAACACATTGCGAGGCTCTCAATGAGATGAATAGATGAATGAGTGAATGAATGAATGCCTTTGAAATTTCAACATTTCCTTTGATATTTTCTTGAATATTAAAAAATTTGCCAAGTAGACAAGTGTCCTGATGATTTAGAAGGCCACTGGCCTGCAGTCCTAGGAAGTGGATTCTGAGCCCTTTCGTGGCTACCACTCAGTTATACAGCTAAGGCAAGTTCTTTCTGTTCTCTGAGCCTCAGTTTCCTGACTCAATTAAGGAGTTGGGTAGATTAGACTTTCTGAATTGTAATCATCTTTTATACTTATTAAAATCTGTAAGCCACACCTATCCCAAGGAGGTTAAAATTTGAGGTGAGAGTGCATGCAAGAGGATCACTGGGGCTGCCTTCCTCAGTTTCACCCAGTGACCTTATACTGCCGAGGACAGCTACAACATGGCTTCAGATTTCTCCAGCTCCCTGGGGCTGGAAACAGGGACTTTCATTTTTCTAATGGAAACTTTTCCCTTTCCAGTGTCTGTCCTCAGAGAAGAAAGGAAGGAAAAAGGGGTGGCGTTCCTTGCTACCACGGGTGAGTCTCCCACTTCCATGGCGCAGGGATCTGCACTTCTCTGAACCTCTGTTGCCAGTCCCATGCTGGGGCAGGCAGCACCTCTAATTATCATCTGAATATTAAGACTTTGAAAAGAAAATGCTTGGGAAAATAATAAGAAGAAGATGGACCACTTTTTCTGCTGGGTCCACTTGCTTCCAAATCTTCAAGGGATACCTGGGATAAGGGGGATTGTTACCCCACAGGGTCCCTCCATGGCTGCTCACTTTGATACCTGAGGGATTTAATTTTTCCCTACTGAAGTCTGCATAACCTCCCAGATCTGTGAAGTCTTGACCTCTTAGGATGGAGCCCAAGCATCAGAACTACGGAATTTAAAACAAACCTTCCTGGGTGATGTGGGTGCCTGCCAGGGTTTGAGCCCCTCTTTCACACAGCACACTTTTTCCAAATTGAACCACCCAGACCACCTGTGACATCTTCAGGCTTCCCGTTATAGGTGACAGGTGTCCCACTAATCCCAACCCTCTCTAAATGCAGAGGCAAAGCTCACTAAGTGTTTCTTGGGCGTCTCCTCTGCACATAGTTACCATGTGTGTCATTGACTGTCACCTCCTGAGTTCCTGACAGAAACCACCTCTTGTGTTCGAGATCCTGTACCTGGCATCTGGCATGTGTTAAGCACAAGTCTAAAGAGAAAGTTCTCTGCCTGCACTTTAGAACTGAGAAACTGCCTCCATTGCCGTGGACAGTCACTCAGTGACCCTGGTTTTTGATCTCTCAGAGGTCCCTGCAAGGTCCGTGGATCTGTCTGCACTGAACCTGACGGAGCTTGTGAACGGAATGCTGAGCAGGGCTTTAAAAGGTAACGGTTTCCAAGAAAGCAACTTACCCTAACAGAACAACGAAAGGCACTAAATTGTCATCAGAAAATGACATTGTGACCTAAAAAAAAAGAAAAGAAAAGAAAAATAAATAACTGCTCCTTTCAGCACCTTCCGGGCCAGTTGTTCCCTTCTGAACCCTTCTGCCACCTGGGCAGGACACATCTCTCCACTGTGCCTCAGTTTCTCCATGCTCAGAGTGGAGAATACAATGTTCTACCTAACGTACAATGAGACCAAAACCATCAGCATGAAGTAGCAACTGCACCCCAAAAGTGCTGTGTGGACAAGCGTTGGTGAACACAACTCCATAAACTAGCAATGAGTATTCTTTAAAGCAGTTGGTATAATCTCAAATTTCTCTGCTTAAAACAAATAAGTCCCACTGAGTGCATGCAATAGAATTCCAATCAACTTTCTATGTTCTTTTAGCTTCCAGCAAGATAATTTATCAATCATGTGTACTTTTTTTTTTTTAAGAGAGAAGGACAGTGAGTGAGAGAGAGAGAGAGAATCAATTTTTATTGACTTTTTCACATGGCTTTCGTTGCTCTGACTCTTAGTTGTGTACGTGGGTGCTGGGGTTTGAACTCCTGTTCTTGAGCATGCCAGGCAAGTGCCATAACCACAGAGCCACCACTCTAGCCCCAATTGTGTGTACTTAATAAAAAGGAAACAAATGAATCTATTATAAAAAAAAATCAGATGATCGATGTCTAGAAGTAGAACCTGCTAAAAGGAAGTAAAACATTGAAGACCTTTAACGCACACACTCTGATTTCTCTGTTATCTATTTTACACGTTATTCAATAAATATTTATGGAGCACCTGTCATATGCCAGGTACCCAGTACTCTAAGTACTGGTGGCAAAAAGTGAACAAACCTGACAAAAATCCGTGCCCTGGGGACTCACATTCTGGAAGGTGAGGCAATAAGCCTGATTAGCAGGGAATGGTGGGTGCCCTGCAGGGTGGGGGGCTGGAGAGGTCCCATTCAATACTGAGATCTGTGTGGGTGGCATGCACTAGGGCTGTTCACACTGTGCAAGTGTGCATGGCGGCTTTACTCCTATTTACTTAGGCATTTACTGATCAAACTCTATTAGAGGGCTTAGCCCATCCCCATCCCAATGCCTGAAGCTCTAGCCTTGAAGACACAGCCCCTGCCCTCCTGCTGCCCACATTAGAGCTGCTGATGACAGAGCTTCCGGGGCACGTGTGCCAGAGCTGGGAGTGGCGAGCTAGAGAGGGAACTGTGGAGAGAGGGAAGCACACACAGCAGATGGGCTGTACTCCGAAGCTCTGTTAATCCCATCCTGCCCTCTGCAAGGCCCTGCACTGGGCTCTGCAGAATGTCGCAGACTCGAAAGCCTTCACTTGGAACTTCCCGGAGCTCAGCCTCTTTGATACTTGACTTAATCAGGCATAATCGCATGAGGAGGGGCCCTCAGTCCCATTTCACAGGTGCTGAAATCTGGCGTGTCCTGTGCCATTCCGACTGGAATGCAGGTCAGTTTAACCCAAGCCTGTGGTATAGCCCACATTTTCCCAACCTGCTGTGGGATCAGGTATGCCTGGAGCACTTAATAAATACAAGGCTCCCAAACCCCTGCCCTGGTTCACTTGCTCGTAATTGTGTCTCCCAACGTACCTTTTTACCACGTGCCATTGGTGATACTCACCATCAGAAAAAATGAGGAACTCAGAACTTGTGTATTCAAACTTCAGTGTGCGCCCTGTTTCCTAAGGAGCTTATATAGCACAGTCTGGGCTCCCCCCAGTGTAGGCATCAGGGTCCCCAGGGAGTTGAGCCCAGGAACCCAAGTAGAATGGGCACCATGGGCTATTTGCCTACACCAGAGCTTAAGGGTTCTTCTATTCCCGCCACTATCCTAAGGATTTTGCTCTTCTGGGCGCTGTCCCCAGAGTCATACAAGTAAGTGATTTGAGATACTTGTTAAATCCGGATTCCTCCCTGTGTGCACCTCCCCCAACTTCTAGCCTCCAGGACTGTGACCGAATACATTTCTGCTGTTCAAAGCCACCGAGTTTGTGGGAATTGGTTTCGGCAGAGTCAGAAAACTAATACACTAAAGACTCCTACTAAGAGTTGCCAGAGCTTCTCCAAGGACAGCAGACGGAGGGAAGGCATGCTGTTCTGGGTTTTCTATTTGGAATGCTTTTTGTCATTTTATTGTTTATTTGTGTCACCTTGGTCATCTGTTCAACATGTCACTAATTTTATTCTGTGTGCTTGCTGATGGTGTTTGTTTATGACTGTGGTCTGTTTCTTCATCTCCTGGCAGATAGCAAGAAGTCCTTCTCCTTGCTGAGTGTCACTTCCTACAGCTCCTTCGCCTTCCACAAGTTCTCGGTGGCCGTTTACAACAGTGAGTGCCCACTGGCCAGCCCTGGTGGTGCTCGGGTGGACCAGGGGCCACAGGGTCAGCCTGTGTCAGGGTCACTGTGCGAATGAATTCTCTTCGCAGTCTCTAACCTGAAGACAGTGGACCCGGCCAGATTCCCCACAAGGCACTGCTACTGCCTGAACAACCGCACCAACGACTTATCAGGTGGGCAGTGCCAACCTCCAGCCCTGCGGCTCTTCCAGTGCTGCTTGTGCCCTGTGCAGTAAGACAGGAAAATACAGTGATATCTATTGAGTTTAAATATGTTCACATTCATCGTCCCACAAGGTTATTTGCTTGGTTTTATCGTAGAGAAATAGCTGTGTGTGCACAAAGGAGCAAGAACAAAATGCTCATGCAAAATCCAGTTTAATTGCAAACTCCAGGAACAACATAAATATCGGTCATTAGGAAGGTGGGCTGCTATATCATCAAACCAGGGAAACCAGCCACAGACAATGCAAAGGAGTGGGTGTGGTCAGATTTTCCTAAGTATGGAAAAATTTCCCAGAAAATTTTAGTTAGAAAAAGAAAGTTAGAGGTGCAGGGATCACAGTTCCGTGGTAAGGCTCTTGGCTCACCTATGCGGTGCCCTGGGTTTGCTCCCTGGCACTGCAAAATATAAAAAGAAAGAAAAAGAATGAAAAATGACAAAATAATATGCAGAATACAAGATTGTTGATGAAATAGTATATGTATCTTTGTGTATGAAGTACCTCCCTATTTCAGGTTATTTTATGAAGAAAGACTTCCCCAAAGTGGAGTTTCTAAAGCAATTCATTAAAAATTTTACTTAAAATAATCAAATTTTAAAGATTATAATTAATATTTACTGTAATATTAGTACTATCTGCCAGACCCTGCACTGAATATTTAATATATCTTACTAAATTCATTCTATGAATCTCAACAAAAATGCATTTTAATCAGCATATCATAATTACACAGATGAATGGGTTTCAATTGTGACATATTGGTAAATGCGAATAACATACTTTGGTCGTATCCACCCCCACTACCCTACCCTACCCTGATAATGGAAAACTCAGTCCTTGTCCCCATAGCTAACCCAAAAAAGAAGATAAGATTTGGGAAAAAAGAAACAGTCGTGGTGATTTGCTAGGAGAAACACAAGTGCTCCTGTCCCAGAGGCTGTGATTCTCATTGCCGGGGGCACACAGGGCTTTTAGAAAGGAAAACAAGAACCCAAATACTATCAGCAGATACAGTAAATCAGTGTCCGTCAGGTGTCCTGGAGGGGCCTGTTGCTCTGGGCCCCAGGTTTGGAGTTTCTCCCCTCTGGTGGGCAGGGACCCTCTTCCACGCAGTGAAGGATGTGATACATGAACCTGGACAGGAAAAGTGTTCCTCTAGTTTCCCCCACTAGGGAAGGGAAGGAAAGACAAGAGCTGTGTGGGTTTTTAAATAAGCCAGGTGGAGCAGCAAGGATTGGATCAAAGCAGAAACCCTGTTCCACTCCCACCCCTTCCTCTTCTCTCACTGCTTTCCAACGTGATAGTTGTCTTTGAGTTCACTTCACATTATCCTCTCCACTTCCATCCATTCACCTGCAGATCACCTAATTTCTTCTTTATGGCTGAATAATGCACCATCCTGTGTGTATACACCGGTTTGCTTTATGTACCCAGTTTACCTGGGTACCTATGTTAACTTCAGAACTTGGTGATAGTGGATTGTGTTGTGACAAACATCAGAATGCATTTAACCAGTCGTGATTTTGATTTCTTCGGGCATATGCCAAGGAGTAGCCAGATTGAAGGATAATTTTATTTTTAGTTTGTTGAGGAATCTCTGTACTGATCCACACTGCAGCTGTACTAATTACACTCACTCCAACAGTGTATAGGAGAACCTTCCACCCCCACCCTCACTGCACTCACTGTGGTTCGAGTTCCTGATGACAGGTGAAATGGAATGTCATTGTAATTTTGATTTGCATCTCCCTGATGGCTGACAATGTTGAACTCTTTTTCATATAATTATTGACCACCTGTGTTTCTTTCTTGAGGAGTGACTGTTAGTCCACTTGCCCACTTACTCAGGGTTGTTTGTTTTTCTTGGTAAGAAGTTTTCTGAGCTCTTTATGTATTTTGTTATGGATCTGGTGTCAGAAGAGGAACTGGCAAAGATTGTCTCCATTCTTCAGGTTCTCTCTTTACTCTGTTATTTCCTTAACTGTGCAGAAGTTTTTGAATTTGTTAAAAATTGAAGAACCCATTCATTGGATCTTCCTGCTGTTTCCTAGCTACCGGAGTTCTGTTCAGGAAGTCATCGCCTGTGTCTTGAAGTGTTTCCCCTGTTTATATTTAGTTAGCTCTTTGATCCATTTTTAGCTGGGCTCTGTGCACAGTGAGAGGTAAAGATTTAGTTTCAGTCTTTTTTTGAGAGAGAGAAAGAGAGAATCAATTAGAATCAATTTTATTTAGTTTTTCATCTGGTCTTTGTTGCTCTGACACTTCGTTGTGTGCGTGGTGCTGGGGTTCGACCCTGCATCCTCGCACATGCCAGGCAAATACTGTAACCACCACCAAGCCACCGCTCCAGCCCTAGTTTCAGTCTTTTACATGTGGATATCTAGTGTCCCAGCACCATTTGTTGAAGCTGCTGTCTTTTCTCTGATGTGGCTTTGGCACCATTGGCAGGAATCGCCTTGCCCTCTGTCTTCTCTTCCGTCCATTGGTCAATGTGCCTGTTTTTATGCTGGTGCCATGCTGTTTGCGTCACTATGTCTCTGTGGGACATTTTGAAGCCAAGTGGCGTGATGCCCTCAGCACTGCTCTTTTCGTTCCGGATTGTTTTGAATCTTTGGGGTCTAACAAAATACCTTAGAGAGGAAGAAAGTTCTTCATAATCATATCTTTCTTGCCATCTCGTTAGCTCCCTGTGATCCAAGGTTTGTGCTGAGTAAATCCTTACTCTGATGTGTGAAAAATAAATAAAATTTTAAAAGTCACACCAACCTGAGAGAGCTTATAATTGTACTTCATGAACCAAAGCATACTTCCATATATGTGAAATAATTATTTAAAAACAATGGATCATTGTCTACTGATAAAATAGCATGCCCTGTAGGCCACAGCAACTTCCCCAGGGTTTGACGGGGAGCAAGGTGCCTGATGTTAATTCCCTTCAAACAGCTGGCACAAGGGGCTGTATACTTGGGACAACATTTTGCCATTGCTCAAAGCCTTGGAGAGGATGTCTTTCTGCATAATCTTCAGATTGGATTTTTTAAGTCCTTTCGAATATTCAAATATAGCCCTCCTTTGAAGATATATTAACATATTTTCTCTTTTTTGCCCCTACATGAAATGGTTTAAATTCTCTTGATTTTATAAACAATCCACTATGATGTCAAAATGTCATAAGCATGGACAAGCATGACCAAGAACCCAGGAATGCCTGATATCCCAACATCCACAGGTGGTCCTGTTAACATTCTGAGGACTGTCCCCAAGGCTACCTAAGCTTTCTGCCTAACTCACTGTCGGGTCATCTAATGTGCTGATCCATTCCACACACACCCATCTCTCTAGCCAGTCTACCCCACACACAGCAACCCATTCTCTGCATTGTTTAGAAAGCGGTCTGGGCTTCGCTAGCAAAAGACCCCAAACTAGGGTGGCATAGAGAAGCACTGGTGAATTGCCTTCATGTGACCATGAGAGTGGGAATGCCAGGGCTGCTCTGATGGGTCAAGGTTTGGGGCCCAGCTCCTCCACCTTGCTACCCTGATTCCAATACACTGGTGTCCTTATCAGAGTGCAAGTTGGCTTGCTGCCAACACACACTCCAGCTCCAGGAGGGGAGAAAGGTGCTGGAAAGCGTTGGCAGTTGTGCAGGGCATAGACATCCCTCCCTCTCACTTTGTATTGCCCAGAATTAGTGTCATGGCCTCACCCAGGCGTGCAAAGCAAGCCTGAAATTGTAATCATTACACTAAACCCACATGTGTCCAACTAAAATTGGATGTTCTATCACTGAAGGAATTTGGGAGAGGATGTCTTAAAAACCATTCCATTTCAAGACATGTAAGTATGCCTCACCATTGTATGAATTCATGGTATTCATGGAAAGACAGTACCTTGATCTACTTAATTTATCTCTACTTGATGAAAAACACATTCCCAATAATTTTATAATTTTAAACAATGTTGTGTTGCACCTGTGTAGACTCAATGGAGTACTCGCCCAATTATCCCTGCAGGATAAAGCCCTTGAAATAGAGCTGTTGGCTAACAGGGAAGCAATTCCATGGTGATCCACATTGCTGAAATTTATTCTAGGAATCTTGCATAAGTCTATACTCTTATCAGCAATGTTTCCGTGCACATACTTTCCCACACCCATGCTACCTTGAGTATTAAGAGATAGTCTTAAGCTGGGTGCGGTGGCACACACCTGTAATCCCAGCGAGCAGGGAAGCTGAGGCAAGAGAGTCACAAGTTCAAAGCCAGCCTCAGCAACTTAGTGAAGCCATAAGCACCTTAGCAAGACTCTGTCTAAAAAATAAAATATAAAATGGGCTGGGGATGTGGCTCAGTGGTAAAGCACACATGGGTTCAATCCCTGGTAGGGGGGGTGGGAGAGAGAGAGTCTTGAATGATAACTAATTGGATAGATAAAAAAGGGTTTTATTCCCACATTCTGTTTATACATGAATGTAGTCAGAAATAATTCCTCTATGAGCATTGCTAGTAATTTAATAAGCAATTTTCATCAAAATAAAGATAATCTTTGAAGTAATGATTCTCTTCTAGGCCTCTAATGAAGTGTGGAAGTAATTCCAAAGGGGAAGTTGACTGAGGTATTGAGTGAGAGGTTGCACAAATAAAGGTGAGAATATTAGCAAGAGGCGAAGCTTTGGCCCAAGGCAGACCTCAACTAAAAGTTCAGCTCTGCCACATACTGTAAGACTTTGGGCAAGTTTCTCCTCCCTGTGTGTCTTGGGAAGAACCTGCCCCATCCTGGGTGTCTGCCTGCATGACCTGCTCGTAGCTTCTGTGTAAAATTCATAGTGGATCCCAATCTTGCGCTTTCTTGATCTGCTTCTGAGACTCTCTTTCACATTAACTTCAGCTGCCTCTGTGTGTTTTACAAAACCCTTCACTACCTAGCAGGTGTTTGGCACACTGCAAACACTCAATGAATATTTATGAGATAGGTGAATTGATAAACAGAGTTTTGAGAACTAGATGGAGGAGGTAATGACGCACTAGTGTGCTTCAGCTTCTACACAGGATGTAGAAAGGAGGATGCCCAGGTGTGCCAAGCACACGACCACTTTCACCTCCAGCAGACTGACCGTGGGATGGAGTAGAAGCACACCACGGCTGTGACTCCCACACAGTGATGCCCACCTCCTCTCAGTCTTGCATGGATCATCATGTGACATTTTCCTGAATAGATGGCTTCTGTGATTTCAAGTCAGCTTGCTCCCGCCCAAACTCATAATCCTATTAATTAGTGAGAAAGCATTTGTACAAGGCGTGGTAGGAAATCATGCTTCACCCAAGAAGCTTCCTCTAGAAACTCACTGTTTGAGCTCCTACAGCAACACCCACTCACTGCCAAAGCCAAGAACAGGTTGCGTTCTGGAAAGCCATCAATAAATGGAGGTGGCAACTGTTTGACAAGATGCCTAGTAGGCAATGTCATTGACCAATAACATCAACACACCAAGCAACGGTCCTAGTCAAAGCTTGCCCAGAGAGAAAGTTTTCAAAGATTCTATTACCATGAATGTTATGCAGTTCTCCTAGTCTTCCCCCACCACCCCTCTTAGCAAAGCAGACAGAAGGAGAGGTTCCTGGTGACACTTTTTAAAGGGCTTCATCTCTGCCAATAGCCTGTGGTTTGTAACCCACCACTAAATTTCACATTGCATTTTCAAATTCTGAAATTATGGAAATTTGCATCAGATGCATTTGGTACTCTGAAACACTTGAATGAAATAATTAGGGAAATCCCAGAAAACCATTATTCTACAATGCAACCTTTCATATCTCCTTGCTGCTAAGCAGAGAAGCAGGTGGAGAGAGAGCAATGGAAGGAGAAGGAATTATAACAAAATTTTAATATAGTTTTAACCAAGTTTTCTGCATGCATGGAAATGACCTTTTATAGACTTTTTCAGAATAATGTTTTTTATCTACAGTTATTAATGCTCCTCAATACATTGAACCGAATCAAGCTTGTAAAATTTATTCTGAAAAGTCCAAATGCAGTATATTTTCCTCTGACATCTCTGAATCAGAAATCTAAGCTTCCTAAACCTGTCTGTCTTGCAGATTTCACAGCCCTGCTGGTGGACATCATCGGAAATTCTACCAGCTACCTCACAGAGATCTTTAAGTCCACCTCCATCCTCTCAGGTGTGTTTATCTTGATGGTGTCTGGCAAGAGCGAGTTTGGCACCCACCATGGGATGTGGCACACAGATCTCTCCACGCACCCTCCCATGAGTCAGGTTGCCAGGAACCTCATAGGAGCTTTACCGAGGTCACCCGTGTGTTCCAACACCAGCAGTAGGCAACTCCTTCCTCTAGTCAGGGCTATTCTTGGGGCCCAGATATTGGAGAATAAATCCAAGGCTCAAAGTTGGGAGACTCTAGGCAGACTCCAGAAAGAGCAGCTCTTGGTGGACAACTATTCTCTTTCAAAGATGAGGAAGGTTGAATATGTTGTTCAAGGTTGGTGCCAGAGTTCAGATTTGGATCCACATGCAGCCTAAATCCATGTTTCAAGTGCAATTAAGGAAGGTATGCCTCTTTTTCTTTTTCAAGGTGGTTTCATGAATCCTCCATCAGGAACCCACATTGAAAGGCACAGACCTGGATGTCTGCCCAGCATGTGGGTCTCAGTAGAACAATGTGGGGTGCATACAGAGCAGCTGCAGCCATGCAGGCAGTAGGGAGAGAGAAAGAGAAATCTTAGAGGTCATTAGGTGCCAGCAACTCCCCCAGGGCATCTATCTTTAGCTTCTCACTACAGTCACCGGGTAGGGTCTGCATGCGTCCCCACTTTACAGATGAGGAAACAGTGGCAGAGAGAGGCAGAGCAGTTTGCCCAAGACCACTCAACAGAGACAGAGTTCTACCCAGGCAGTATGGCTTAGCCCATGCCTTGATCACCACGTCATTGCATGTGATGCTAATAACACGTCACCACGACACAACCATTATGCTGGCTATCGACCACGTTCTTCTATCTGCCAAGCACCATTTGTAGGACTTCACTCATCACCTCAGACCCTCATAGCAATCCTGTGAGCAACAGGTAACCACACGTCCTCTGTCCCTTATGCAGCATCCTCAGGAACAAGCATGTTTAGGAATTCAGACATTTTCAAATTTTTAAGGCCTAATAGGGTGTTTACACCATACTAATATATACATCTATCCACGAAAGCCTGTAGAAATCAGACACGTCTCTACTCATTTAGCAAAATGACTCTTTATACTAAAGTGGAATAGATAAAGACCATAACAGCCTCACACCTGTCAAGTCAGGTTTTGCCAATAAGCCTATAAAACTTTCCATTTTATGGAGATCTGGGGATTTGGGAATTGCAAAAAGGGTTGTGAAATTTGAATTTCCACCCCCTTAAAGATGGGTAAACTGAGTCTTGGAGAAGTCAGGAAGTTCAGTTGTTTGTAGAGCAAGTGGCAGAGTTGATGCTGTAACCCGGAAGCTAATGCCTGCCACTTGCTTGTGCCCTTAGCCACTACATTATAGTGCATCCTCCTGCTCCACCCCACCAAACAAAGGAAAGACATCAGAAAATCAGAGCTACCTTAAGAGTAAGGAGTAGCCTTATTTCCCTGTGCTAGGGAACTTCCTGAGCAAGGAACTTTCAGCTTAATTTTTATTTCAACCAGACTTAGATCTGCAGACCCATCGCTAAGTCCTGCCCTGTGCTGGTTCGTCTTGCAGTGAGTCAGACCAACGAATCCGACTGTCTTTTTATCTGCGTGATGGCGGGAGAATCAGGTGAGCCAAGGCGCCCTGGCAGCTCTGTGGACTGAGCAGCAAGCCCTGCTCTCCAGGGGACCAGCCCAAGATTCGGTCCTGGTGCTCTGACTTTTGCAGGGCGGAATCTTTCTGATTTCTGGGAAATGGCAGAGAAATCCCCTGTTATCAACTACACATTCACCAGCAGCCTGTCTGGAATTCTGGGTGAGTGCAAATCTCCCAAATGCCTACCCTGGAGACCCCCAGACCCCGGCAGAAGAGAGACCAAATGCTGCCCTCTTATGTTAAAATCCACATGATTTCACCATTTAAAAAAATTTATGAATTTTGTTACAAAAGATGTTCTTGTAACCCTGGATCCTCCCCTCTGTAACAAACAACTATAGCTGAATAGTGGCTGTCCCTATTCCCCATTAGGAGGGGCACTGTTCTCCCACTTCCCACAATCCTCTCTGCCCACTATTGCCTTGAACATTTTTTCTTGTATTAGCTATTTGGCTTTTGTAGATATTTGAATTGTGGGCACATCTATAATGGCCAGCCCCTACACAACTATCCTCTGTCCACCCCTACACATACACCTGCAAACTTCCTGCCCTCTCCCTGTCACCAGGTGGCGTTTTCAGAACCACTGTGAGTCCTGTCTCTCCCTACATTTAATGGCCTTCCTAGCAGAGAAAAGTTCTGAACCCTGCCCAGGCCTCTGTGATTACATGCCACTGCTTGAGAATCTGGGCTCAGGTCCCTGTTGGGCTGAACAAGGGCTCCTTGTCACACCCTCTCCCGTCTCTGAAACATCCATTCCAATATGCTGTGGGGAGGCACCTTCGCTGCTCCCAACTCCACAGATGGCAGTGCAGGGCCCAAGTCCTTACCCGGTAGCATGCATCCTCTGTCCTCAAGCTGCCCCCACATGTCCCTGTCCTTTTTCTGAGAGTCCTCTGCTACAGACACACTGAAATCCCTGCCCTGCTAGCAGGTGCCCTTTGCTCAGGCTGTGATCTGCCTGGAGCGCCTTCCCTTCTCCTCGTGCTTTAGAATCCTGATGGCCTGTCAACTGCCAAGCAATTGCCTCCTCTTTCCCAAGGATCCCCAGAGCCAGCCTTCTGCTTCCTGCGGTCCTGGAGCACCGTGCTTCTGCCTGGTCTGGACTGTTGCTCCAGGTTGCTCACAGTGGCATTGACATGTGCCTCCAGGGCAGAGACAGAGCTCCTCTGTCTGCCTCGCCCTCAGTGCCTCCCAAGCTCTTGCACATAGTAGGCCGTTCATTGGTGTCTCTTGGGGTGCAATGAGGGACCCTTTGACTCCCACTCCGTTTCCATGGGCGACCGTGGTTTGCATTCATCGTGAGGCATCTCTTGGTTTTGCTGGAGGCTTCTTATTTTCTAATGGTGCTGTCTGCTTGGTGAGAAACTGGAATGACATTTAGTGTGCTGCTTTGCCTGGCCAATTTGGGGGACAGAGCTGAAGTCTTAGTGAATCTCATTTATTCACACTCTTTCCATGACCTTCCCTCCCTCAATCTGGGTTATGCCCCCCCTTGGGTGTTCCTTTAGTAAGGACACATGCCTAGGACGAAGGGACATACTTACAAGGTCACGCTGAGGTTGATGTGGCTGGAGGCTGGTGGTCTGGCTGGGTGGTAGTTTGCCTGGGGTGCACTGAGCCTTGTGTCCAACGGATCTGGAGCAAGTCTCAGGCTGGCAGAGCCTGTGGGGTGTCTGTGGGCATGGAGCAAGGTGAAGAGGAAAGGAGGCTGCAGGGCCACCTCCTGCAGGTGTGTAGGATGGTCTCTATACAGTTACCTGCTGAAGGGGCAAGGGCGGCCCAGTTCAACACAAGCTGCCGCCAGTCCTTGTCCACCCAGAGGAAGGGACCCTGTGGGCCAGTGGGAGCCTGTCATCCTAATGCCTTATGCCCACCATGCCACAAGTGAGCCTTCCTAGGGAGGGTCGGTGGAATCACCTTCGGGACCTCTTCCTCCTTTCCCTCATGGAACGAAGAGTGGTACCAAGTAGATTTCTAAGATCTACCACTCTGCCTTAGGGACCTATTTTTCAAGCTGCTTCTCCCTGGAAGGCCCTGATTTCTCCAAGTCCCACCTCTGATTCCTAGTTGTACCCATAGAATAAGTACATGAAGGAGCCCAATCCCTCTTCCAGGACAGGTCCTGGAGCTCTCAGGTGACTGAGGATGCTGACTGGACTCAGAGTCAGAATCAGGAGACACATTAAAAATGCTTCAGGAGCTTTGAGCTCTGAGGAGTGTGCACACCAGTGATTGATCACACAGCTTTTTTTGGAAATTGATATTTTAGCTTTATTTGTTATACAAGAAGAAAGAGACCTTTTGGTGACATTTAGTGCTGTGGAATCTGCATTCCTTCCATACCCTTGCTGTCTGATGATCCTTCAGTGACCCAGTAGGTCTTTGTGTCCAAAGTATCAAACTTGTCAAAGCTGCCACTGATCGTCTCTCTGAAGGTGCTGCTGCTACCAGGGAAACAGCTGGGACTTCACAGCCCGCAACCCAAAGCCAGGACACCCAACCGAGGACAGGTCCCCCAGACTGGGCCAGCAGCACAGGCCACACATCTGCTCTGAGGATGACCCCCCAGATGGAGAAAACCTCCCCTCCAGAGGCAGAGGCGATGGGAAACATAAGCAGGCTTCCTGAGCCTCCTGCAGGGGCCACAGCCTCGGGAGTCGGTGCCTCTGCCTCCTTCCCAGCCTCGGGTAAGACGCTTCCCCACCCTCTGCTCTGCTCTGCTGCATCTCCTGTCCCCTCTAGGCTCACACAAATGAGTAAACTCCTTCCCTGTCCCTGTCTTCCACCTGAAGCCAGGCTCTAGCATTTTTTTGTTTTTGAGAGAAAGGGACAGTGAGAGAGAATCAATTTTACTTAGTTTTTCATGTGACTTTCATTGCTCCAACACTTCATTGTGTACATGGTGTTGGAGTTCGAACCCACGTCCTCATCCTTGTGCATGCCAGGCAAGAGCCATAACTGCTGAGCCACCGCTCCAGTCCCAAGGCTCCAGCTTATTTTAAAGGAGACCTGTCTATGAGGCAGGGGAGGGGAGGGTCCCTGGGGGAAAGCCATGCTGCATGTGTCATCGGCACAGGGGACCCCCAACACTGCAGTTTAGAAGCTGCGAAAGTAGTGCATGCGCTCCCTGACCCGTCCCCCAGGCTCCCCCAGGCCACTATCTCACGTAACCATAGGACACTGTGGCACACGCCTTTTCATTTCAGCCAAGCACCTTGTGTTCTCTGGACACGCGCAGGACATGGTGAAATGAAGTCAGCATTTGACGGCATTAGGTGAATTTGGCTGCACACTGGTGTCACGAATATGTTAATGACTGGAGCCCCATGAAAAACTGCTCACTAGGGGCTGCCCTCCCACCCACCGCCAGTGCACACCCTCAGCAGCACTGTCGCGGGACACACAAGGCGCATGCTTACCTACTATTTCCTAGGTGGAAACATTAAGAGTCACTGTTGGCTACATCAGCAATGCACACCACCATTCATTCCTCGCTGGTCAAACCTGTGTTTGCTTCCAGGCACCAGGGCAGCGGTGACAACAGGCTATATACACATTCCCATTCCTTCCTGAGTGCACAGGCCAGGGAGGGAGACCACAGACATGAAGGAGCACGTGGGGACCCAGTGAGGGGGGTCACCACCCCCCACGGCAGGAGGCACAGGCTGCCCCGGGAGCGGGGAATCCCCAGGGGTGGAAGGCAGGTGAGGGGCAGAGAGGAGAGGGAACCAACGTCACTAACAGAAAATGTCAAGATTTACCACAAATGGTTCATGCAATAACTGGCATCCAAACGATGACACCAAATTAGAAATCTTCCCAGTATAATATGAAAAATATATGGGTTTTAGAAGCAAGAAAAATCATAGAACACCTGGTTGTAACCCCAAAAGGAAGAGTGCTGGTTTTATATAAGAAAAACTACAGACTTATCATGAGAGCACTAAAGGAATAAGTACCAGGAGGGTTGTACCACGTTCTGGGTGGGAAATGGGAATATTTTGAAGATGGAAACTATTCCTACCTTAACTCTCACATGTAAAATAAGATTGGATTGTAAAACTTCAAAAATACACCTTGAGTTTTTACCATGGGAATGAGCAGATGAGAACATATAATAACTTTTAAAAGGCCACTTAGAGAAGATTAATGGTAATCCTGTGATGTTGCGGGCAGGAATTATCGTTACTATTATCCCTGTTATAATGAAAAGCTAACGAGTTAAGGAAATTGCCCCAAGTGCACAGCTCAAGCCCTGACTCTGGGTCTCTCCACCGTATCACATGATGAGAAATGCCTTTCTTCAATTTGAGACACAGCCGACTGTCCCCCAAACATACCCTAGCTGACTGAGTGCCGAGGGACTTGGAGGTTTCTTTTTGTTTTCTGCTTACGCTAAATTCACTTTGCTCCATTTGTTCCAGCTCAGGGTGCAGTAAAGCTCCTGGATTATCCCAGCTATGCCTATGTATCACATATGCCCTTTGATAACATTCCCATTTCTCTGCAATTTTATATAAATATCAAAGTGGTTGACTATGTCAGTGAGAGTCACTTTGAATGTGCAGCTACCAGAACCTGGTGGGTGATGGCCAACAGACACACCTGGGCTCCCACGCTGTCCACGCCCAGGGCTCAGACCATGGATGAGACAACACCTGGAGGGCCCCCCTGGGAAAGGCCTTCCTCCACACCCACGTCTGCAGGGGCTGTGGAGGCCACCAACACAGAGAGCCCTTGGGGTCCCACGGAGGCCATGTCCATACCCAGCAGCCCAGCCCAGCCCAGCCCAGTGCCCACTCAGGTAAGAGATGCTCTCTCCACCCTCTTCTCAGTCACATTCAGCACTGACTGTTTTTGTTTCTTTTTTTTAAGGACAGTGAGAGAGAGAGAATCAATTTTTATTGAGTTTTTCACATGGCTTTCGTTTATGTGGGTGCTGGAGTTTGAACCTATGTACTTGTGCATGCCGGGCAAGCACTGTAACTGTCGAGCCACAGCTCCAGCCCCAGCACTGAGTGTTTTGAAACCCTTTTTAGATTTTTGAACTGTATCACATATAGGAAGAATTAAACATAAGGGAGAAACATAATTAATGACCAGGAAGCACTCTTTCTTCTCCTCCTTCTCTACCCCTTTCCTTCTCTGTCTCTCTTTTTTTTTTCTTTTTGTACCAGGGATTGAACGCAGGGGTGCTTAACCGTGGAGCCACATCCTCAGCACTTTTCATATTTTGTTTTGAGACTGGATCTGAAGTTGCTTAGGGTCTCGCTAAGTTGCAGAGGCTGACTTTCAACTTGCTATCCTCCTGCCCCAGCCTCCCCAGCCAGTGGGATTACAGGTGTGTGTCACCAGCTCCTTCTCGTCTTTGAAGGAACAAATGAATGCTCCCTCTCCACAGGGTCTCCCACCTCCTCTCTCTTCTGTTTAAATTCCCCAATTTTTTCTCTCCCTGTTTCACCATCTGCTGAACAAGTGACCCCTAGGAGCTATCATTGTTCACTCAGGACAGGGGTCAACTGCCTTTCTTTCTTTTCTTTTTATTTTTTTAAAAAGAGAGATGGAGAGAGAGAGAGAGAGAGAGAAAGAATCAATTTTTATTTAGTTTTTTGTCTGGTTTTCTTCGCTCTGACACTTAGTTGTATATGTGGTGCTGGGGTTTGAACCCATATCTTCCCACATGCCAGGCAAGCTCTGTAACTGCAGAGCCACTGTTCCAGCCCTGATCAACTGCCGTTTTGACATAGCATTAATACCATTACATTAACTACTTATATATCATGTGTGTGCAATGTAACAAGACATGCACATTAAGTACATATACAAATGTACGTATTAACATAGAATCATGTGAAGATGAAGACCTGAGCTCTAAAAACCAGGAGAAATATCCAGAGTGAAAGTGCACTGTGGGTATGTAATGTGTAGACCCAGAGAATAGAAAGCCAAGCTAAAACTGGAAAGATATTCACAGCATATTAACCTTACACCTAACCTGGAAGTACTCGGACAATAGCTGGGAAGTAGAGTCCTTCTGATTTTTATTTCCTTTACTCCAGTTTCATGAATTTTCCATTCTTTCTACTCCTATAACCACACACAAAAAAGTATTTCCTTTCAAGATCAGGTGCTCTGATGCTTGCAGAGTGGCTGAGAGCCCCTCCTGTGCTCCCCTGTCAGCGGATCCTAGCGCCCCACACATCTGTCAACTCCACTTTCCTCCCTCTCAGCTCCGCCCCTCTCAAGGGCTGGTGTCTTTATTTCAGGATCCTTTGAAGCACAAGAGACATTGAGTCAGACTGTCAAACTACCGAATCTGTTACGAAACGCATGGATAGGAGTAAGAGAATTTTAACAGACAAGTTCACCACCTCAACTTCAGGCTCAGAATCTCAATTGCGCAAACAAGCCTGGACACGCCGCTTTGGTGGTTTTAATCAGGCTGTCTTCAAGAATCCCGCTGTTTCCGGGAAATGGACGCTAACACACTTTGGTTTGGTCAGCTGGGTGCAGCAGCTGTGGGACTGTGTCCTGGGTTGGGTGGACACTCACGCTGTGTGCTGGCACCTGCTGGCACCTGCCTTCACCGGTCTGAGCCCCTGCTTCCCATTGCTGAAATGGGAGCGGTTCGCGTGGCTGTGCTGGTTGAATTAGGTGATGCCTGCAAGGTGCTCCGGTCAGTGTGGGGCACCTGGGATGCACTCCGTTGATGGCACCTGCCACCCTTCTGCCCCAGGCCTCCTGGCAGGGCGCTGAGGCCAGCTGTAGGAGACAGCCCTCCAGAGGGGAGCATGCATCTGCTTCTGCCCCAGGTCCCCTTTACTCCAATCCTCTGTGCTTCTGCTGCCAATCAAACGCCAAGTGGCAATCATGTGGGTGTGGCTAAGGCTGCTCGGTTTCTAGAACTACATAGAAGCACACACAGGTAATTCACTGTCTCCTTCTGTGTTAGGGGCTCACAGCCCAAAGCCTCCAAAAAATCAGAAGAGTCTCACCAGCCTTAGAAAGTGGCGCGATTCCCCTGCGATGTGAGCCTCCTGCCTGTCATCATCTGCGTGTATGGGTCACAGTGCTCATCTCTGGCACTAACAGTGTTGAACAGGGTGGCAGCTCTCACAGTCCTCGTGGAGGAGTGTGGTAGGGTGCAGCAGCAGTGCAACAGTGTGAGCTGGAGCCGGGCTCCGCACCCTGCCTACTCCACAGCCTCCCCTCCCCTCCCCTCCACCTCCATCTCCATCCTCTGGCTCAGCCACAGAGAACTGCTGGCTGGTCTCTTCTGGGGTCTTTGTACACACTCCTTGCTCTACCCGGGAGGCCCGTGCTGCTCACTAGCCCAGTTTCTCTGGTCTCAGGCCATGGGTGCCTCTGATTGTGCTGGAGCCTCCCCGTTCCCTCCCCTTACACCTTCCCCTTCACCCATCAGAAGGAGCTGGCACTTTCCGTTCAACACCAGCGCTCCCCCAGGCAGCGTTCTGATCTTACCAAGGGCCCCGGTGGCTCAGTCCCACACTTGCTTGTTTCCTCATCTGCACCTGGAGCACATCCTTTGTGGGCTCTCTTTCTTGTCTCACTTCTACAACCTCAATGCCCTGCTTGGCACATGGCTCAGTAATCAAGCCAGGTTGGAGAGGGCAGGACTGGTGGCAGGGGCACCAGATGAGGCATCTTGAAGAGTTGCAGGCTCATGTCTGTCTCATCTCATTGCAGGAACAGTCACCCCTGGCACTCAGACTCCGAGGCCAACCAAGGCACCCGCCCCCAAAGACCCACAGATAGGTGAGAATGCACAGGTGGGAAGAGAAACTCAGTACCACAGTGACAAAACACAGGTGCAGCAGGACCTGGGGATAGAGGAGCCAGTGCACAGAGGATGCCAGTTATTGTACTCTAGGGATTCTCTCAGGAAAGAGGCAGGAGAACTGGTTTATAAGTTTTGTGTGCTGCTAAGTTGCTGGGTGGTCCTGGATTGATGGCTTCCTCTTGACTACCATTTCCAGAACTCTTTATCCCAAAGTTGCATTGATTCACTTTGTTTTGATTTAGTACTCTCGCGATTTCAGGTGACATCCCCGCAGAGTGGCCATTTACTCCTGGAGAAGAACCAGTCCCGGTCCCAGTGCCCCATCAAGTTTCACGTCGTGAGTCATTGTACCCAGGTGTTAGCTGGGCTTGTGTTTCTTTCAAATGAGGTTGTTCAGGGTGAGAAGAAGAGGGATTTTGATGAATTTAAAATCATAGTGCTGGGATTCAAATCCTAGCTCGACTTCCATGATTCTGTTTCCTCAACTATAAAGCATGAAAAATCACTATTATTGTGAGCACTAAAAAGTCTGGCTTTCTTTCCTACAAGGCTTTATATTGAGGTTCTGTGTATGACGGTGCGTTAGGATCCCACAGCTGTGTGACTGAGCTTAGTCAACTTTGCATGCGCATCCATGGAGCTGTGAGCAGGCTACTTTACAAACGGAAGGACTTCTGGAATAAGCTTGGTGGTTGGCAGAGAGGGGACCCCCATTCATGGGGGGGCATTTTGTTGTTCTTTTCTAAAGAGTACCCTGCCCACCCCACCCCTGGGTGCTTAGCCCTCATGGGTTCAAGGAAAAACCACTGGCTGGACCTGGAGTCGAGTTTTCAGAATCCCCAAAGATGGAATTCGGTTGTTGCATCGTTCCAGCTTTTACTAAATGTCTCTGTTGTGCCAGTTTCTATAAGAGAGAAATTGGTAGAGGTGAGCCCTTCAGAAGGCGCTCCCCCTCCCAGATGCCTTTCTCTGGGCATCCTGGCATCCTTCAGCCATCCGTCAACAGAACCTTATTAACTTGCTGGAACCTGAATGGTCTCCTTTCCCTATTACCCCGGCTCTGCCTCAACCCCTGCCCGCCTGCCATGAATGGTGAATGGCCCTTTCAGTCACCAAGGTGTGATTGCCACCAAAAGAAATCACATCCCTTTCCCCTGGGGGTTCTAAAGAAGCTCACTGATGGTGCAGACAGGGTTTGTCATCAGGAGTCAGTTGTATCCATATCCATGTCTGTATGTGTAACTCCATGGCTATCTCCCTCCAGCCACCCCTACCCCTCCACTCACCCACTCACCAACCCATCAGTTATCACCTACGTCCAGTAATTTCTGCCCATAGATGTATTCATTAACTATCTGTCTATAGGTATCACTCTATCCACCATCTATCTATATCCACCCATTGGACTATTACCTATCTAATGAGATATATAATACAAAATAAATTATTCTACTCATCCACAAGAAATCATGCCAGAAAGTCCTTGCCAATCATTTCATTTATGTCTCAATGAATATTTATTGAGCTCCTACTGCATACCAGGCATGGCAACAAGACTGTCTTTACTTTTTCTGCCCAATAATCTAGCAAGGTAGGTGACATTACATTCATTAAGTAATTTGGGAGAGTCCTACAGATAAAGAAGGACTGCATTTGAGCTCAGATCTGTCTAAATCCAAAGCCTGTGACTATTCTACTATTACATTTCCCAAGATGTGCCAAATGCACGCACACATACACAAATTCAATGGAAGGAAGGTAGGGTTCTTTTTTTTTTTTTTTAAGAGAGATGGAGAACCAATTTTATTTAGTTTTTCGTATGGCTTTCGTTGCCCCAACACTTCTTTGTGCACATGGTGCTGGGGCTTGAACCCGCGACTTTGTGCATGCCAGGCCAGCACTGTCATCACTGAGCCACCGCTCCAGCCTGAAGACATGGTTCTTAAGAGGCGAAGCAGTAAATGCCTCCAGAGGGCAGGAGATTGCTTCCAGCAGGAGGGGTCATCAGAAGTAGCTTGCAAGTGCCATCAAACAAGGTGCATGCGCTTAAGCATGCAGTCCTGGGAGAGGCCTGGGGAAACAAGGCTCTGCAGCCCACAGGATTGGTGCTTTCGGGACTGAGAAAGGCCTCAGTGGCTGGGGTTCTGGTGCTGAAAGTGAAGGTCTTGTGGAGGGAGGTTGGAGAGTTTTGTAGCAACGAGTCACCAAGGCATGGCTCTCTTCCTAGCCCTGAGGAGCACATGACCAGCTTTCAGGCAGAGTGGAGGCTGAAAGGGGAGGGAACAGGGATACTGCAGAGGGACCTTTCCACTGAGGCCAGTGAGGATGGAGGCTGGAACTAAGAGGTGACTGTGTGGCTAGGGAGACTTAGATCTAGCAGATGATCTAAGTGTACATTAGGAAGGAACCAAAACTCATGCTAAGTCTGAGCAACTGAGAGGATTTCCTTAGCATGGAGGAGGGAGAGCTGGAAAGGAGGCTATGCAGATCAAGCCCCAAGGATGTTAACCATATTAAAATAGCAAAGTGCGGTGATTGTGAGCGTGGGCCCCAGAGTTAGTTCTTGCCCGTCACTCCCTTCCTCCCTCCATGTTGCATGACTGATCCAACCACAGAATCACTCAGACCCTCAGTATCCTCTTCAGTAATTTATATGTCTGATATCTACCTCACATGGTTTTGTAATGATTAAATGAGATAATGTATGAAAGAGTCTGGGGAAATTCCTGATTCAGAGATGCTCAATTTACATTAGAGAAAAAAGCCTTGACACATGAATGGAAATCGGTCTGTGGTTCAGAGAGTGTTCTAATTGACTCAGGACACAGTGTGTCCTCTGTACATTTTTGTGAAGTCTTTCCCTAGCATTGTGAACCCCTCCCCACTTATTGAACATATTACTGATAAATCAGACTTTTCAAAATATTTTTAAAATACTAATAAAAAGGATGAGCGCATGTCAGCATGTCAGAGATGTTACTCAACTCATTAGTTAATGAGGACACAGGAAGATTTTATGACTGTTTCAATTAAGAAGTTGAAGAATAGGGAGTTATGAAGTCGATCAAAGGAAACTGCAAATGAATTTTCCAACTGCTAACCTACAGTGATGAACTCCAAGAAAAACTCAACAAAACCAACTGTCCATTTACCAGACAAAACTGATTTACATTTCCATGGACAGGAATTATTTGCATGACTCTCAGGCAAGAGTAATCTCTGTTGCTATTAGTTAATCTCTGCCCCTTCAGAGCTGTAAAATCACCTACTCAATAGAATGTCAGTTCAGCAAGCAAGCTCCTATATAACCAAAAACCCCCAGAACAACAGTGAAAGGCACCCAGAATTCCCTTTTGCTTCC
>PVKS010001060.1:0-44001 GCA_004027875.1 Aplodontia rufa
GTTCTCAGTCAGCAAGGTCATAAATAAATTCAGTAATGAACCATTTATTTTTTAGGTTCTAGTGATTGAAATCAAGGGCACTAAACCACTGAGCCATATCCCCAGCCCTTTTTATTCATTTATTTTTTGTTTAATTTTGAGACAGGATCTTGCTAAGTTGCTGAGGCTGGCTTTGAATTTAGGATCCTCCTGTCTCCGCCTCTGGAGTCACTGGGATTACAGAGTTGCACCACTGCATCTGGCTGTGATTGATCTTTAAAATATCATTCATCGAACACTTAGATAATGTCTGAATCTGTATGGTCTTTGCATTCAAAAGCCCATTAAAATTCTCATAACTGTCCTTTGAGGTAGATGGCATCACATCCATTATATTGATGGAAGGCTCAAATCCAGTGAGCGTCAAGTATGTATCTAACGAACAGCAGTTGATTTATAACCTGGTCAGTGTGATCACGAATCAGACAGTTCTTTGTCACACTGGTCTGTACAAATGCAGAGTTTCATCTACCTTCGCTGACTGCAGTGTTGCACCTTCCACTTTCCATTGTTACTGCAGAATCCTGGGACTGTTTATGTCCAATTCATTCACTTTCTCTTCAGTCTGAGAGCTGCCATTTTTTCTAAGTGGTTCTTTCTGCTCTTTTCCTTGGGTGTGTTATTTCTCTTCCCTTGTCAGAGTCTCTTAGTTTCTCTTGTATTGCTTCAAATCACTTTTCTGCTGCTAGCTTGAACAACTGGCATGGAAAAAGTTGGAAGGAAGGAAGAAATAGAATATTCTGCATCAAACCCTCTGCCTCCCTCCCTCAGCAGAGGCTTTCTTGTTCTATCTAAGACGGGGGAGGAGTAGCCTCTCTACAGAGGAGTAGAGGCTGATGATTTAATTTTGTTCCCCAAACTCTTCTATATAATTATGGCTCTTAGCTGTTTCCCACTTAGCAACAAGCTTCCTAGGAAAGCTTTGTTATTTTTGCATAATTCTTACTGATCTGAATATGTACGTGTATTTTTGCATACTAAACTATGACTTTCCCTAATTTATACATAAGCATATATCTATTTTCTATGTGTTTTAAGGCATGGTTTTAATCATGGTATATACATGCAAAAATAACATGAATCTCAAGTGTATTCTCCAGGCAATGCTAGCCTATGGAAACACCCATGTAACCTCCACCCAACTGAGTTCTCAAAATCTTTGGTCTCAGGACTCCTTCCTTCATATTCTTGCATTTTTAAGGAGCACAGACCTTTACTTTATATGGATTATATCTGTAAATATTAGTGTGTTAGAAATTGAAATAGAACTTTCAAATTGTTTAACAGTGCACTAAAAATAATAATAGTAATCTCATCACGTTAGCATATAATTAATATATTATTAAACTAGCATATTTTATACAAATAATGCATTTTCTAAAAATTGACAAGAAGAGTGGCATGATTATACATGCTTGCACATCTCTGATGTCTCATAGACCTCATCCGAGTTCAATATCTTTATCTTCTTTTAGTCTATGGTGATGCTATTTTCATTGAAGTACATGAAGAAAATCTGGCTTCCCACGGAGATGGATTTGGAAACAGGAGGATCTCACAGATCCTCTCTTGGGCTTTTGAGAACATAATTTCTACCAAGGGGATCATTCAGAGCTGTTTCATTAGACCATTTCCATTGTCCCAGAAGTTCTATCAGAGGAGACTTCTATTTTGACCTTGCCCTGCTTTGCTTTCTATACCTTTCCTTCTCTTTCCTGCAGTCCTTTCCTTTTGTACAGTGCTGGGGATTAAACCCAAGGCCACATGAATGCTAAACAAACACTCTACCGCTGAGCTATAATCCTCAGTCCATCATCTCCTTTTACTGATCTTCACAATACTTAAAATCGAAAGGCAACAACTTTTGCATGTTTAATTGTGCTAGAGCCTATTTTATTTTATTGATTGATTCTTCTTTTGGTGCACTTTGTGTTTACTGTTATGAAGAACATGTGTTTTTTTTGGTGAGCACATACACTCATTTCTTTTTGGAAGTGTAGTTGCTGGGATATAACAAGTAAGTGTTTAGCTGAATAGACTGGAAAGTCTTGAAAATATTTGTACTTGCTGAATTATATTTTAGCATGTATTATGTAGCACTATTATTTGATGTTTCTACTACTACTACCTATACCTCTGTATTTTAGAATTAACATAATTTCTCAATACCATGTATTTCCATTACTAGACTACTAAATAAAAAAAACCTGTGGGGCTGGAGCAATGACTCAGTGGTTGGAGCACTTGCTTGGCATGTGCGAGGACCCAGCACCACATATACAACAAAGTGTTGGACAAACAAAGGCCAGATGAAAAATAAATAAATAAAATTGATTCTCTCTCTCTCTCTCTCTCTCTCTCCCTGTTTCTAAAAACAAAAATAAAAACATAAACAAAAAAGTCCTGTGTCCTGTGTTGCATGCAATTGGACAAAGTGATTTAGTAATTTCCCATTCATTATCTGAATGCCTTAAATTTTTTTGGCAACTTTACTCTGGGACCCATGACTCAAATAAACACAGGCTGATCATGTAGTTCTGTGGTAGAGTGCATGTGGAGCATGTATGAAGGCCTGGGTTCAGTCTCCAATGGAAAAGAAAAAATTCCTAAACCAATGAATGAATATTATCAGCCACAACTGTTACGTGCAATTTGACTGATCAAGGAGCCCAAAGGAAGGAAAAAACAAAATATGGAGGGAAAAGAAATGATGAGGGAGGCAGGGAAGTTGAAGAAAGAGTTGTTTATCAAATGGCAAAGTTGGTTGGAAGTATCAGCCATTCGGCGTAAAAGAGAGAGAAACAACAGACCCTCAGAAGGTTATGAAAGAAAACAGACCTGGACACAGTGAGTTGCAAAGAGACAGTGAACTTGAGGCTTAGTAATCCAGCCTCACTCAATGGGACACAAAATCATGTCCCACTCATATCGATTTTTCCAGTGGCACTTTTTTTAAAGAGACAAGTTGAGAGAGAGAGAGAGGAGAGAGAGAGAGAATCAATTTTTTTGAGACACTTAGTTGTGTACGTGGGTGCTGGGGTTTGAATCCGTGTACTTGTGCATGCCCGGCAAGCGCCATAACCGCCAAGCCACTGCTCCAGCCCCTTCAGTGGCTTCTAAAAAAGGATAATCTTTAGGGCTCTGAGATGAGGTTGTTTTAGCATTTTCCTGTTCCAAAGGCTTAGTTCTATCAGTTAGTTATTGGTGAATAACAAATAATCCTGCAACTCAGAGGTGCAAATCAACACACTAGTTCTGATGAGTTTATGGACTGGTTGGATGGTTCCATCAGCCTAGGAGAGGCTTAGCTGGTCTCAGCTCTGTGTTCATGCATCAGATGACTGATGGGATGGATGAGATGACTCAACTCTCCACAGATCTCTTGCATCTGCCACAGGCTTGTACTTACTTGGTCTCATTGCTGGGGCAGATTCAAAGAGAAGAGCACAAATGTGCCTCTGCTAGTGTCAAAGTTTGCTGCTATCCCACTGGTCAAAGAAAATTATGTGATCAAGTTCAAAGTCAGTGCAGAGGGCAATACCAGAGAACATGAGGAGGCAGTAATGCAAACCATCTACCCTACAGGCACAACCTAACTCTACAATGACAGATGATCTTTTAAAAACAGTTCATTGCCAATCAAGAAGAAGTTGAAAGTGTAGAGATAAAGAGAGAGCTCCTAATAAATATTTAATCAATGAATAAATTAAGCGAATCTAATGCTGAAAACATGCCCAATATAGCTGTTCATATGTTGCTATTTAAGGTAGTAGAAGTGAACCCGTAATATAGCACTCAGCCTCCAGATATCAATATCTTCTTAGGAACACCACAATTTAATAAAAATATCAATTTTTTTCTTAAGGAAAAGCAAAATATATAAGTTTAAAAAGTTATGTGTGAATCCTGAGAATATTAAAACGTATTATTGAAAAGGGTTAACAGCATGCATTTTGATATATTTGGTATATTATTTCTTCATTCATATTATAAGGTATCAAAATTCAGAAATGACTGATAATCAAATTGTGCCTCCGCCCTTGTATTTTGGTACATTCTAATTCACTCAAAGCTTTAGGTCATGGTGTAAGTGATTTTTCAAATTTCTTTGAAAAATTTTTCTAGGGGCTGGAGAGGTAGCTTAGCAGTTTCGGCATCTGCTTCGCAAGCCCGGGGACGCAGGTTCAAACCCCAGCGCCATGGACACATCAAAGTGTCTGAGCAACGAAGACCAAATGAAAAACTATATAAAACTGATTCTCTCTTCCTCTTGCTGTCCCCTCTCTCTTAAAAAATTTTTTAAAAATTCCAAATTTTATTGTGTTATGCTAGAGAATCAAAACCTCCAGGATGAATCAAATTAGGGACTGTCGCTCACTCTTCTTTTCCACGAAAGTCAGTTGAAAAGAGGAGAGGAGTGCAAGTGTATTGTATCATTTACTGAAATAAGTGTCTATTTTTTATTTTAATGTAAAAGCATTGATGGCATTTTAAAACCATCTCCTTACTCCCTTCTCTGATATGTTTTCATTATTCTAACTTATGGAGCTGAAAGCTTTATGTGAAATATTATTAAAGAAGATGGCTCATAAATATTCATCCCAGAGGTACCTCCTCAGATTTATTATGACATTAGAGATGCAATTATTAAGCTGTGTGCTTGGGATTCTGTTAAACATCAAGCATCAGAGAAAAGTTGAAAAAAGTGTGGTCTGCTGGTAGCCTTGCACAGAGATGAGGAAGGAGAGCTATTTAGCATTTGAAAAGAGGCTTCCCTAAGCAGGGACTTGGCTTGGTGTGGGTGTTCCCTCTCTGCTGTCCACCATCACTTTTAAGTGATGAGTCCCAGCTGTTGGTGCCCAATAGTCTTTGTGATAGTTAAGACTATTTTTAAAGGATTCTCACAGAATGGAGGAAAACATTTTTCTTGGAATTGAGAAGATACGTTACAAAAAACTTATTTTAATCTTAAAGATTTTGGAAAATATTTTCTGCCTAAGAGGCCACACCATCACAAACTCTAAATTTTACCTCACGGAAAATAATTTAAGCCGCCATTTGATGATTACTGACTCATGTTCTCTGAAAAGCAAATGAATAAAGCCTGAAAAGAGAACTAGTCTAGAATGGTTGGAAAAAAGTCTATGCTCAAATACTATACTTTAGAGAGTAGAAATAGATACATCAAAAAGGGTAGGCTATTCTTGCTTGGGAGAACAAGGGAACTTTTTAGCTTTGTGGAGGTGGATTTTTTTTCTTTTTCTTTGAGGTGCTAAGGATAGAACTCAGGGCCTTGGGCATGCTAGACAAGTGTGCTCTACATTAGTACACTTAGCTACGTTCCCAACCCTGAAGGTTGTTTTTTAAGGATTGATTATACGTTATCATGGAATGTGGCTGCTATGGTAAGTTTAGATTAGCTAAGTGAATAGGCAGGTTGGTGCTAGAAACGGAAAAGTGTTTTCAGTTATTGTTTTTTATTTTTTCAAAGAAAAAGAGTGAATTAATTTTTATTTTTAATTTTTTTTATGTTTATTTTTCCTCTACTTAGTTGTATATGTGATACTGGAGATTGATCCCAGGTCATTGCGCATGCCAGGCAAGCACTCTACCTTTGAGCCACCTCTTCAGCCCTGTTTTCGGTAATTCTAATATTATTCTTTAGGAAGTGGATAGGAATTCCATATTTATCATCAGAACAGTAAAAGATTAAAGCTGTCATTTGGGGGATATTAATCTGTATGTAGAAGAGATTTGAAGGGAAAAGAAATGGAGTAGGAAGCTTAAAATTCTGAATGTTAAGGAACAGGAAAAGTTGTAAAGGAAAAGAGAAGTTTCCAAACAGTACAGGGAGGGTAGAATTTATAGAATTTACCAACAGATTGAGTATGGGAGCAAAAGAGATGGAGCAGAACAAGAATGCCCCAAGGTTTAGCACTGGCTATGGACTATTAAAATAAATGGGGAGCACAGATGGAGAAAGGGTCTGTATTTTTTTTTATTAATTACATACAATGTGCACATGGGCTTTTTATTTAACTCTTGACAATCTGAAAGGAAGAACCAAAGAATGGAAAAGAAAATTAAGACTAAAAGTTAGAGATTTAGGAATTATATGCAGAGACTATAAATGGAAACTATGTGATTGAATGAAACAGCTTAAAAAAAAAAGTACAGAAAGATTACTAAACAGATGATGAAATACAGATTATCTTTTTGAATTGCTTTTTAGGAAGCTCATTGCTAAATCTGAAATCCAGTTGCAGAACTATTCCTTAGCTTAGGTATTCTTGTAAAAAGATTCTTTTGGGCATTATCTTTAAAATTTTCCTCCTCTTGAGGGAGGGAAGAAGGGAAAAGGGAAATGCTGGGGAATATGGCCAAATCATATTATTACATTGTATGCATGTATGAATATGTATAGATTCCTGCCATTATGTATATCATGGTTTGGATGAAAGGTGTCCCCCAATAGTTCAATATGTAAAACAATGCAAAATGATTGATATGTGAAATGATTGGGTTATGAGAGCCTTAACTCAGTTGACGAATTAATCCCCCGAAAGGGAATAAGTGCATGCGAATAAGTGGCTGGAAGAGGTGGGTCATTGAGGGAGTGCCTTTAGGGTACATGTGTGTAATAAGTAGACTCTGTCTCTTCTTCGTGATGTGATGCGTTGAGCTGCTTCTTTCTGCCACACTCTTCTGCCATGATATTCTGCCTCAACTCCAGCCCCTGGGAATGGAGCTGGCCGCCTATGGACTAGGACCTCTGAAACCATGAGCCCCCAAATAAACTCTCCTCCTAAAATTGTTCTCATCAGGTCTTTTAATCACAGCAGAAAAAAAAAAAAAGAAAGAAAAAAGACTAAAACAATGTACACCTATAATGCACCAATAAAAATAAGGGAAAAAAGACAATAAATTGCCCTTCCTTAAAGCTAGGGGTCTGAAAGTTTATACATTTTAAAAATACTATGTATTTCATGGATTCTCAGATGGATATATTCTTTACTTTTTATCATTTCTGAAATTGAGCTATGTCATTGGTGTATCTATAGTTTAAATGATTAAATGACTTTTTTTTAATTCTGAAAGGCTTATAAAAAATGGTACATTGTAATCAATGGTGTCTTAGATGTTATGAAATATGATACCTTCTGCTGTGTTTCCTTAACTTAGAATGCTGGCTTCTTTTCCATGAAGCCTTTTAATCATCCAAAAGGGGAAGAAAAATCTGTCTAGGGAAAGAGAGTACAATACTATTTGGGTAATCTGATTAGTCAGGAATGAGCAGTTGAATATCCTCTGGGCTGAAAACAAGAATATAGGAAAGAATTAGAACTCAAGTGCCCTGGCTTCTGAATTAGAACAAAAGTCTTGAATTTTGGAGAAGCAAGATAAAGTATAATCTTTAGAAAGCTTTGGGGCCTACTATAAGCAGGCTGGCTTTTTGTTCTTAGGGAATAGTAGGAGGAAACATTGAGTCTCATGGATTTTGAAGCCTGTACTGATATTGGAACAATATGGTACTCACAGCTGACAAATAATCAAAGGCCGTGTCTTGATGGATAGTGGAGCTGAGCTAGCACCTCTAGTTCCCCCACAGACGAAAAAGACCAGAAATTCTGTATATTTCAGAAGAATGTTAGAATAAACTGAGTTCTTGATGAAGATTCAGCTTAGGAAGGACCTTGATCTTGAACCACATTGAAGGGCCCACTGGGTGATGTTGACCAAATTATATTGTTATATTGTGTGCATGTCTGAACACGTAACAACAAATCCCATCATTATGTACAAATTCAATGCACCAATAAAAAATGTGAGAAAAAAAAAGAAAGGCCCACTTTGCAGGGGTGCAGTTGCGGTTGGTTAGGATGGGGAGACTAGATGGTTAGGAGGACACATACGCTTCCCTTTGTAGCCAGAAGCCATCTGACAAAAGATTCAAGGAAGCCTCCTGAATGTGGATGCACCTCTACAAGGGAGATATGACACTAAAATAGTTGAATATATCCCTGACACAAGAAATAAAGTTGTATGTGTGCATTCTTTTTTTTAAAGCTGGAAGAGACTAAGTTACTTTAATTTGCAAGATTTTTTTTCTCCATAATATGTGAGAATGCAAGATCTGAGTGTAATATGAAATTATAATAGCAAGTACAACACATCTTTTTCATTACAGATTCAAGCTGTTCATATTTTAATCCACTACAATGGATCCTTTGGGGTGGGGTAAGATGTCTGGGTTAAAGAAAAAACATGGTTTAGGATATAACAGAAAAAATATAAATTTATAGTGGCACAGGAGATGAAGAAAAAAATCCACAGGAAATGATTAGGAAAATGGGCGAACTAGCAGTACCTCTCAAGAGCAGAGACCAGAGAGACATGGTGGTGCACACCTGTGACTTAGGGGTGGCTGAGGCAGGAAGATTTCAAGTTCGAGCCAGCCTCAGCAACTTAGTGAGGCCCTCTTTCAAAACAAAACAAAACAAAACAAACAAACAAACAAATATATATATATATAAAGGCTAGGTATATAGCTCAGTGGCAAGATGCCCCTGAGTTTAATCTCTAGTACCTAAATAAATAAATAAATAAACACAGAGGAGGAAAGTGATGGATTTAGTTCAGGTTACAGAAAGGTGAGTTTAGGCCATTTGAATTAATGAAGAGAAGCTATTCAGAATCTTTGAACACTGGTAATCCAAATACGGTAAGGTTCTACTCACCACAATTTTTCATGGGATACTGGTGTTGAAAGTTATGTTATCTGAGTCCTTTGCTTTACAGACAAGGAAACTAGCAACCAGAAAACTGTAAGATTTCTCTTCTCTAAAAGAAGGCGGTTCAAATCATAAAAAGAAAAAGAAAAAAAAAGCCCATTGAATTTGGAAATCAAGTAGAAGGTGTGTATTTTGTGCCACTTCGGTTGAACTACATGTTTGGAGCATGAAATAAAATAAAAAAATTCTTTTTAAAAGAATGAAGTGGTCATTCATTCAAAGCAAAAAGCTTATGATAAGTGTCTCAGGAGCAAATACTCTGACAAGCATTAACTTTGTTTTCATTTTTTTATTAGAGAAGTTGGAAGTTGAATTTCAGTATTGATGGTATCATAATTTTCTCTGCTTTGTTCAGAGGAACACACAGGATCAATCTGTACAAGCATATACAACAATTTGGCTGGCGTTTTGTGTCCTAAAATCAGTGATCTCATTGGTTCAAGGCTACCAGGTCTCCGTGCGCTCCTCCCAGGTTTGGCAATGTCGCAGGATTCCCAGCGCTGCACTTTTTCATGCACTGTCTGCGTTGCATCTACAGCAGGCTTAGACCATGCAAATTAACACTGTAGCAAATTGTTTGGATATTTAACAGACATAAAAAGGTATTTCCTGATATGAAATTCTGAAAATCTGCATAAATATTTTTGTGTAAAATTAAATTAGTTATGTTTTTTTCAAACTAGAACTCGAAGTATCAAGAATGCCCACATAATTAATATACACATATATATAGACTTTTTCATTATGCTAAAAGTCTTGATAGTCAAATTATATATTCTGTGCCATACATTTATTTAACCAGTATTTATTTGGCATTAGGTTAACTGTGTCTGAACAGGTTAGTCTTAACTGGTGTTTGTGTATCATGCAAAACATATTTCTAGTATTCCCGTACTAATCTTGTCATGTGGCAATACTTAGATGATTTTTGCTCTATAACAGTGTGAATTAAAGAGTATAAATACTTTATACATGGTCACATTTACAAACGTTTGCCAATAACCACTGCACAATTTTTACATTGTAATAGTGAATTGAAATATCTGGAATCTGCAGAAGCAATTCCTATAAAGCAGTGTCAGATGTAAACTTTCTTCAATGATCCTAACAGAGTTTCCCTTTGAGCACTGATAGTTTTGGCATAGGTACACTCTTCGGTTACATTTCTCTACTCTTCTAATAATTTCCCCAACTTTTACAGGAAATTAGCTTCTTACAGCATGGTAAAGATATGGCACTTACTGATGAGGTAACTTAGATATAGAAAAAATTCTGCAAAATTATTTTTCTAGCAGACCACCACTTCTGCTCATGAATTTGTAGACAGAGTTTTTGCTTTTCTTATAGTGCATGCACTTGCTATGAAATTGCTAATGCACTGTTTTTTTTTTTTTACTGCAGCTCAAACATGTTATAATGCATCACAAAGCAGAGTTGTTAACACCAAGCTCATTTACTTGTGATGATATTTTATAACAAACATGTTTAAGTTGTATTATCAATGGTTAAACTCTGCCTTACTGGACTAGATTTTTGTGGGTTTGTATTGTAGCTACTTTTAGTTGGCCAAGAAAACTGAAAACGTTGTTAAACAGAAATTACGTATTATTCCAAGTCTTTGTGGTTTCAGGAATATCTTGTCTACACATAAAGGAAACACAAAAGAAAACAATTTTTGTCCATGGAGTTTGTGTTCAGAAGTTGGGAGTGATCTTTTTGTGATTTGTGTTTTGCTGCTTCAGTTCACGTTCTGGAGTTTCATACTACTGTTGCTGGTCTGCGGTCCATCTCGGCTTCCAATTTCACCATCTGCTGCATCTCCTTCGCCTGTAACATCAGAAACGTGGCATTATACGTTGAAATCCTCTCCCAAAGGCATTTAAAGACTCTGGCCTCCCTTCTCTCCTAAATATGATGCTGTCACTGTATCCTTGCTACTCAAAGTGTGGTCCATGGACCAACAGCATCGGCATTCCTTGGGACATTCTCAGAAATGTGGAATCTCAGAAATGTGGTAGATTAAAGGACCTACTGAATCCAAATCTGCATTTGAACAAGATTTCCAGGAAAACCACGTGAAAAGTTAAGTTAGCTGTTTAACGTCTACACTACACATTAAATCACTCACTTTAGTTTCTGTAGTTTGACACATTCTTTTGACTGTAGAAAATTTTTGGAATAAATATTGCTAATGTGTAATTTAATCCCATAATAGCATCAAATTTAATTAAAAGCAATTCCCTGAGAATCTGATGGCTGGTGAAGGTCAGATAAAAGCATATTACATTGGTTTGCCTAGCATGTCCTGTAAATAGAACATTACAGGAGCATATAGGGTTCCAGGAATCTTATTGTCCAAACTCTGTATGTCTGGGGGCCTCTGACTTCTCTAGGGTAATTCAATCTTTATGAACTTCCAGGAAGCAAGCTGTCATAATTCAATCTCAGGAATTAAGAATGTCACTGAGACAACCAGCTGATTTGGGAGGTGAAAAGGGAGGCAGAGTCTGGTGACAATTTGTTTGGCAATATATGGGAAGTCAAATAGTTCATTTTAACTTTTACTTTCCAACTAGTAGCCTTGATGCTTTTGCCCAACCCATAGCATGTGCCTTTTGGAGGTATAAGAAAGCACCCCTTTCTTTGCAGTGACACTCTGAAATAAAGGGCATGTAAGAACGGAAACATGGAAATATAAAGGCATAAATCAGAGGAAGATTCTGAATGCTCTGGTGCTACTATTCATGTCTGTTTTGGTATTTCCAACTAAATTAAAAAATCAGAGGGCCGGTTCAGTCAACTCTCAATCATACCAGAAGTGTCTAACATCTCCCACATGAAGTTCTATGACAAATTAGTTCAACCCACAGACCATACGGGGATTTTCTTCTTATTTTTTTTTTCATATTGTAGCTTTCAATTTCATTTTGGCAAGAATGGATGTAGTAACACCAAAGAATTACATCTATCCATTTACATTTGGGATGAATGACTCCCTTGACCCAGATAATTTCTTTTTATCCCTGAGAATAGTAATAGTCTAATAGAAAAATGAAGAAATGGAGAAAAATATACAAACATGAAACTATGACACAAACAGTATTCATAAGAGATGACAGTGAAACATTATCAGCACTAGAAAATAAATCATTTGATGTTTGGTAAACAGTAATAAAAGATTTCCTATGTTTCTCCCCCTTTAGCATTTAAAGACAAAATTGAACGTAGCTTAGAAAGAATTGTATGACACTGATAATTCTGAAAGCTAAGTTTTTGTATGAGCAGGGCGACCATTCATTTCCATTTGCCTGGGACAATTCCAGCATGGCTATAATATGCCTGGCTATTATGAACAGCTCTCCCTTTCTCAAATTTCTTGTTTTGGGTTCAAACAATATATTATATGGTCACTTTATGAGGGGTGACTAGGGTCCTTGGCAGAATGGAGCTAGCAGAGAGTATAACAAAATATGTTAAGGAACTTTTGTGCACACAGAACAAAACTCTCTGTCATTAAAAGTCACCAGCAAACTTTCAATGGGGTGCATTAAAAATTAATTGCAGCCACATTAACATTTGGGATCAATATGACACGGTGGCCCAGTCGGAGCTGTGATGGGTCCTATAACAAATATGTATACATATCAGTCTTCTAGATGTCTGGGTTGTCTTCATTACTACGACCTGTTTCCCAGATCTGCAATTGGAAATGCTGGCTAAAATGCCATCAGAAAGAATTCTCTAAAGATTTTGGGCATTTCAGATGAAATATTACGTCAGGAATCCAAGCATGAAATAGTCAAGCGCTTTAAGTCCAAACCCTTCAGATATTAGCTATGACCAGATGTGAATCATGAATGGAGGTTGCACCGAGAATGCTGTAATCGAGAAGGAAAGCAATGGTTTGCTCGTCAGAGTTTCAGTCCTACCTTGCATTTGGGACACTGCATGACAGGATTTCAAAAGCTGTTTGTACAAAAATAGTAATGTCAAAATTGAGTCATACATACAAAACAAAGAAAATAAACAAATGAATATTGAAGTGAATTTGAGAAATGAATGTAAAACCATATATAGAAAAGGAAAAAGCTAAGACTAAAACATGTACACACCCATCAGTGACAAACTTTCCCCAGGGGAAAAAAAAAAGAACAAAACAAAACAACCTATACCTATTTGCCCAGACTTTGCTTCTCTTCCGCGGCAATGAACAGAGAACCTGAACTTTAGCTAAACCCTTTACCTTGCTTTATTAAATGATAGGATTGATGACAAAAATCAATTTTGAAGACTCAACTGTGACAGTAATGAGTTGCTAATGTCTGAAATGGCACATGTCAAGACAGATGAGATATCATGTGGCAAGGAGTTCTATGGGAAAACCTGAACAGGAAAACCTTCCTGGCTTTTGGAGTTTTTAGGGAAGACTTGGCTGATCAACCAGGAAAAGCCATATAGTGGCTTAAAAGGACATAGGAGCCTAGGATCCAGAATTGGGACCAAAACGTAGGACTGCTTGTATTGTGTCTTCCAACGCCCTCCACACTGGTCTAGTCAGTCAAGTCGATCCACCCACGCTTTATTGCGGGATTGGCGGGGGGATGGCTGGAAGAATGCATAGGCACGGGCTCCCTGGAAAGCAGGTAGAAACCATAAAGGGCTGGGCCTGGAGCGTTTGCCCAGTGGTTAGAGCGCTTGCCTGGCATGTGTCAGGCCCCAGGTTTGAACCCCAGTACCACATATACAACTAAGTGTCAGAAGGGAAAAAAAAAAGATGAGAAAAAAATAAAATTGATTCTTTCTCTCTTTCCCTCTCTCTCTCTTTAAAAGCAAAAAAGAAAAGAAACAGTAAAAGGAAATATTATGAGAAAATGTTTAATTTATCTTTGGCCTAGAAATAGCAAAAAAAAAAAAATTGTGGCTGAATGATAGCTTGGGAGATTGTTCTAGAAGTTTGGAATTTTCTGGAGACAGGGAACTGTTCTTGTTAGTGAGCTGTCTAATATGGCTGCAGACCTTGCCTTTTAGGAGGGAAGAAAGGGAATTACTGCATCTTTTGCACTGGGGTATGACAGTGTTGTGCCACGCAGAATAACTGCAAAGCACTTCCAGACCCTTAAATTAGACAAACCAAAAATGTACTAGAAAGATCTGGGGTTCAGTTAGGACTGGAAGGGTCCATATTTGTAAAGCAAAACAACACAGAAATTCAAGTTCAAGTTCTATGATATCTTGAATTTTTTTCCCCTTGAATCTCTTGAAATCTTCATCCAGTCTCAAGGTTTTTCATGTTCTGTGCTTTCCTAAGCTTCTGTGACTCAAAGTATCAGTTGTGGGTGGTAGACATGATTTATGACATGCTGAAAGGTATCATACGAATTTTAGGAACAAAAACCCAGCATCCTCTCCATATACAACTATTACTAATCTGGTTTTTTAATGCAAGAGCTCTAATGTGATTTGAATCACTCCTGGATCAGTATAAAAGTTCAAAGTGATTTTTTAAAAATTGTTTACTCTGACTCTGAAACTAGCAACACTAGAAAACTGTGTTTTGTAGCTCTGAGCTATTCCACAATTATAGTGATGAGTAATTTTTAGCACATTTACATTCTTTAGTCAAACGCGTTGCTAAGCAACACAATAATTTTTAAGTAGTTTCTTAATTTAGATAGTTAAAACATAACTGCATTACCTTTCATTGTGCCTTTGTCCTAAGAAGGATTTTTTTTTTTAAAGCTTTCTCGAGGGCATCCTTTTTCCCAACTATTCCTGAATTACTCAGAAGGGTTCTAAAGCTTTAGAGATAATGGCTGCCCCTTTATTCATATTCCCACTTCCCCAGGAACATTTTCTAGAAAACTCTTTAAGAGCAAAAAATGCAAGTTACATAACTTGTACCAGAATGTGACATATCTGAGTTGGTCAAATGAACTGCACTTATGGGACAATAAACATATTGATGGGCCCCTTCAGGATCAGCTACCTATTCATGAATAGAAGCACTTAGCAGAAAAGGAAATGTGGAACATAATTCAGAAGTATGTAGATGAATAAAACTTTTGTCAACCAAAAAATAAAGAGTCTAAAATTAGAAGTTGGATTGCCCAGTTGCAATACAAAATAAAATAAAATAAAATAATGGTTTTGCTTTACTTTCTTAAAGGATTTTTTAAAAATGTGGTTCCTACTTATGTATTCTTCAATGGAAGTCATTTACTTTGACTATATATACATATGTATACGTATATATGTATATATGCTGTATAGATGAGAGGAAATAGAAAGGAACAATGTCATTCAAGTACATATTTCACTGAAACTTTTCTACATGTAAATTGAAGTAAATTTCTAAAAAGAATACCTAGAACAACTTCCAAACCAACTATACCTAAACAGTGAAATTTGAACTGAGAGACTGAAATTTGAAATGGTGCCATAGGAGGCGGATGGGCTACAGACCATTTGGGATGGACCCACCTGTACGCTGTCATGTAAAAACATATTAATTCTCATGCTAGGAACTAAACTGGAGTTTGGATAATTCTTTATTTATGTGTTATTTAGTGTTTCAGTTTGCTAGAAGAAAACACCAAGACGATGGTGTCCATGCACCCTGGGTGGTTTACAGTCATGAAGGCATGACTTTAGAGCCCACAGACAAGACCCAGGAAGGACTTATAACTTCATTTTTGGATTGATATTGAAAATATATAATTTCCAATTGGTTTTTAAATATAGTATCGCTTGCTTGTACATTGCAAATTATAAAACTCTAAATGAAAATTGAGAAGTAATTTTTCTCCCATTTTCTTGTTCACTCACTTTTAGTAATATCATTCTTAGAATTCCCATAATATATTCAAAAGATGACTTTTCATTCTTTTTGCCCCCTCACAGCTACTCTAATAAAGGTACATTCTGTACTGTTGGATGAAAAGGAGAAAATACAGTCAAACAGACAGTGAATTCCTCTAGGCACCTTCCCTTTACCCAGGGCAGTAGCGTTAGCAGAAGGGACCCCAGGGCTATGACATTTGCACCATGAAGCAGATCGATTGCCTACATAGTTTTATGTATTTTAGGTAAAATACCTGCTCATTCTGTTTCTCTAAGAATTCTAGGTGTTCGAGTTGGACTTTTTTCAACTGATCCATTTCTTTGGATTGCTTCATAGCAAGCTGTAAAAAAAAAAAAAAAGAAAGAAGGAAAGAAAAAAGTTAAAAAATTCTGATAAACTTTGGGTCACAATCTTAAAATTGATGGATGAAAGATGACTTAAATGTTTATAATTTAAGTGAGGGAGATCATAATTTAAAAAAAAGAAAGAAGAAAAAATAGTCTGAAAACTGGGAGAGTTTAAGCCCATAATTCTAACTGGGAAGATCTTTTCTGCTAAAATTCTAAAAAATCATACCTTATACATGAATGAAACTTGCCTTTGTTTTTTTATATAAAAAGTGTCAAATAATTACCTTAAACATTTTAGTAAGAGATAATTTTTCATGGAGTGGAGAAACTGGAATATTTAATGTATAAAAAAACAAATTAAACAAATTATCTACAAGGCTGATTCCTAAACATGATTTACCGTTGATAGTTTTTTCAAGGAAGAGTGTCAAGAAAATTATAAAGTACTTACTCTCTTTCTTTCTTCTAGAAATTTTTTAGTGTTGCTGCTGTTTAATTCTCTGACTCGCCTAAAAAATAATAGATACAAATAATAGTTGGCATGACTATTGGAACATAGCTAATATTATATCAGAACCAGTTATACTCTATTTTATTATCGGATAGCACTGCTGCTTCTTTTTTCCTAATTTTTAATGCAGCATTTTTAAACATGCAACATACAGAGGAAAACATAAAAACCACCTGTGTACATATCGCTCAGGTTAACCAATATTAATGTTCGACTATGATCTCATATTTTAAAGGAAGTATTACAGATTTAATTAATGCTTCTTTGTACTTCTGATTTTATTTCCCTCCTTCCTCCCTTCCCAGAGATGTGAATCACTGTTCTGAATTTGGTGAGGGCTGTTTTATGCACATGTGTCCATGTGCCATATATTTAAGCACTTCTCAAATTTTCCTTGCATACAAATGACCTGGAGATACTATCTAAAAGACATTGCTGGACCCACCTCGAGAGACTGTGATTCAGTGGATTTCAGGTGAGCTTCCGAGTCCACATTTCTAATCATCTCCCAGGTAATGCTGATTCTATTGGTATTGATTTGTAGTATGCTTTCAAAATTTATCCAAATGGTAACATATTCTGGGTTTCATTTTATAATTTAGTCTCAAGTTTTAGAGATATATTTATACTTTATACTACTCCATTATTTTATCTGCTATACGGATTTCTCTTCATTTATGAAAATAGATTACAATATTTCCATTTTCTCATGAGCGAAAATAGGTTAACTTGAAACAATACTACAATGATCTGGTGCATAAGGTTTCTCTGCAATATGCAATACCTGGCACAAGAAACGTCTGTAGAATAAATAAATGAGGTTAGTGCTTATCTTCTTGTGCAGTGGCCACAGGTTTATCTAGGATCAATTTCTCTGTCAATCATCTATCTATTACTAGACTTTCCAGTTGCTAGGATGTGGACATATCTTCACTCCAAATCAGCTGTCCTACTTTGCATTTCTCTCTTGCAGGTATCCAGGCATTATGCTTCTCCACATTTTTGCCCAATCCTGGACCTATTAGACAATGATGGACAAAGGCAATTTTGTCCACCACTTGATGTTCTAAAATGAGCAAATGCTATTGTTTTAATTAGCATTTCCCTGATTACTGGCGAGGTGGAGTTTTTTTTTGTGTGTGTGTGATAAAACAGACTTACAACTTGTTGAACTTTGATAACAGTTACAAGTCTGTTCAAATTTTCTCCATTTTCAGTCGATTTTGAATATTTGTGTTCTTCTAGGGACTTCATCTAATTTTTAAGTTCATTGTTAGAATTGCCTGTAATAGCCTTGATTGTTTTAAAAAGTTAAGTCTCTGCAGTTATTTTCTCCTTTCCTTCCTAGTATCACTAATTTCTGTTATCTCTTTTTCATGTTAATTTGTCTTGTTGAAAATTTACTGAGCTTACTATTGTGTTTTAAAATCGCAAGTTTTTGTTTTCTGGGTACTCTCCACTGCTTTTTGTTCAATTTCAGTAGTTTCTTCTTTTTTTAAAATTAGTTATTTCTTTCTATCTGAGATCTTTGGGCTTACTCAATTTTTCAACCTTTATGCCTTCTTCAAGAGTTTAGCTTGGGGCTGGAGTGGTGGCTCCGGTGGCTCAATGCTTATGGTGCTGGTCTGGCAGGTGCGAGTACGTGGGTTCAAACCCAGCACCATGTACACATCAAAGTGTCTGAGTAACAAGTCACATAAAAAAGAAAAACTAAATAAAATTGATTCTGTCTTTCTCTCTCTGGAACTGTCCATCTTTAAAAAAAAAAGAGTTTAGCTCATTGATTTTCACACCTTTAAAAATACACACATTTAGCTGTACTTTTCACCTAGACGTCATTTTAGCCACCTTGTACGCATTGATACAATGGGAATTTAGTCAGTTGCCCCTTGTCAATTTAGTTATAAATGCTGTGTACTTTCTGGTGAAATGTCTTTGAACCACGAATAGAACACTTTTTTAGTCCCAATATCTTAGTGCTATGATAAATTTTTAATTTTATTTCTCAGCAGTATGGCAAAATGGAAATACATATAAACTTATGTGTGTTTGGAAGGCAATCTACCATTTTTCATGCAAAAATTATTATTATTATTATTTAAAAAAAAAAACCAGCCATTCACTGATGTTTTGGAACCACTGGATAAAAAGTTATAATAGACATAAGTTAAAATAAGGAAAATAGATTAAAAAAAAACTGCTAATTAAGTTAGCCATAACTCAAAATTGAAGATAATTTGATCTCAGTTGAACTAGCGTCCACTTTGTAACATATTTGGAAACAAAGATAAAGAGCTAATTATAAATTAGTAAATTTATCAAGTTGAATTCTTTATTTTTACTTTGGACAGTCTAAAACGATTAAAATCAATATGGTTTTTTCTTTTAAAAATCATGGCTAGAATATTTCATATTTTTGAGCTGAAGAAAGATAGTGTCATTTTCATGCATGTAAGGCATTTAAGCCAAGGTCCTTATCTGAGAATAACATCCAGAGACTGGCACCTTTTAAAAAACAGGAACCAGAAAGATACCACAACATCACAATGCAATAAGCATTGGTACACATGATTAATAAACTCCCTAGAGGCTTCTTACAGTGAAACACAAATGTTACTCTGCAGTAAGGACAGGGAACTATCTTGGCCAAAGTGTTGGGAAGACAATTCATTTTCAGGTCAAAACTACTGTGGAATTTCCTACCCCACTTTGTGTCCATTACTTCCAAATAGTATTTATTCCAACAAAATTTCAGCACAAACGATGTGCTAGATGGTACGACGCTTTATATTTTATCATAGTTGGAGAAGTGAATGAGTGAGCATCATTTGATAATTGAAATGTGTTCTAAAAACCAATGGCATCAAGTAGCCGGACAGGAGTCCTGATGTGTTCAGACAAGGAGGAAACACTGGGTAACAGGCAGGCATCCACAGAAGTGGGGTATTATGGTTTGGATGTGAGGTGTCCTCCTAAAACTCATGTGTGATAATTTGGGAAGGTTGAGGTGAAATGACTGGGTTGCGCAGATCTTGACCCAATCAGCGAGTTAATCTCCTTACCTAAAAAGAGATTAACTCAACTGTAGGGTCCGTGGGTGTGTGAGGAGGTGGGTCATTGGGGAGTGCCTGTGGTGTGTATGTTCTGTATTTGGCATGGAGTTTCGCTTTCTCTCTGCTCTGCTTCCTGATGTGACACCATGAGCTTCTGGCTCCCTGGAGCCATGATGTTCAGCTTTACCCTGAGCCTTGACTAATGGACCTGGCCTCCCTTGGACTGGAACCTCTGAAACTGTGAGCCCCTAAATAGATCTTTTCCTCCTAAAATTGTTCTTGCCAAGTCCTTCAGTAGCAGCAATGAAAAGCTGACTAAAAGTGGGTTAGCAGGAGAGCTTGAATGAGGGGGATCTACTTTGTAGTTTTAGGTCCTTTAGTCGCTCAGCCTGTAGTTCACAGGGGGATGAATGACCTGAGACGCTCACTCATGTTTCTCTTTTATCCCCAAGGGCAAATTTTCCCTGTGTTCTGCACTTTTCCTGGGCACGAAACCATCTTTCAACGGGACATGGACTTCAGCCAGAAGGCTACCTCTGGCCAGGTATCATTCCTCTAGGACAACAAGCCCTGCTGTCCCTTAGCACTAACCCAGCCTCTTGGTTATGTTGTTGACAGCATTCTCAGAGGTGGATGGTGAGAAGAAGAGATGGAAGTGTTATCTGTAATCACTGGCAACCAAGTGCCTTTAACTCCCTCTCTTGGGTAACCTGATGATTGATGCCCCTTGGATGCCCCTGTACCAGCTGCCAAAAATGGCCGTGCACCTTCATTAAAAGACATACACGCCTTACCCACAATCCCAGGCAGGCAATGACCAGTACAGAAACATGAAAGCCACACACCCTTGTTTTGAAGGGGACATATCTGTGGTCATGGTATACTCTGGAGTCTGGGCAGAGGCTACAGGGGGACTCTAGCTGGGACCACAGCCTTACTCAGGCCTGGCCTGACTCCATCCTGCTTTTCCTATTTCTCTTTGCTGAAGCATCCCTTCTTTAGTGCACCACATGCACTTGGATTCCTGTCTTTATCTCTCTTTCCAGAAAACCCAGTTAACACAAAGACAAACCAGAAAACTGGACGGGAGCTTTTAAGATGATCCCTGGAAAAAGAAAAGTAGGTGATCCCTGGTATGAAGGACAGCTCAAATCAAGGAAAGAAGCCTGCCCTCCTGTATTCAGAACATTCCCATTTAGAACATGCTTATACCTGAGCAGGTGAATCCTTGCAGGCTGACCCAAGGATATTTTGGAGTTATATTATTATATCAAATGTATACAATTTTGGGTATATATGAGCATACATATATTGAAAGTAAATTTATTTTACTGGTGGTAGTGAACAATCAGAAAACTTTGTAGACTCCTATAGCAATAATGAAAAATCTTGATAACAGCTATAACAGCAGAACTCATTTAGTCGGAAGCCACAGTGTTTTATATCTCAGGGATGAGTATGTGTGTCCACACACCCAAATGTTGCTTCAAGGCAAGCCATATTTCTTACCTTTCCCGTTCTGCTTTATTCTTGATAGATTTATCTTGGCTGATGGCTTTGCTGTTTTCCATAGAAATCTTAGCCTGGTGGGCTCTCATTTCTTTGCTTTCCCTGTATATGAAAACAGATGAGGAGAGGGGAGGCGGAGTTGGTGTTGAATGGGTGCAGAGTTCCACTTGGGAAAATGAAAAGGTTCTGGAAATGGGTGGCAGTGACTGGTACACAACAATATGAATGTCCTTAATGCCACACACTTAAAAAGGTTTCAATGGTATATTTTATGTTATGTTTGTTTGACCACAATTTTAAAAATATTAAAGTAAACAAAAATCAAATTCTATGCATAAGGATAGAACTAGGCTCATTTATTCTTTTAATTATTAATCATATTATTTTTTCTTTTTTAAATTTTTTTATTAGATGAATATGGAGTTACAATTGAGGGGAAAACATTGTCAAACAATCAAGAACAAATGTATATATGGTTATCCAAGGCTAATGCCATGTCATGGATGCCCACCTTGGGTTCCCCATGTTGCTGTTTCCCCCAGAAGACCCCCTGAGTTAAATGGATATCTCGTGGAAATCAGAGATCTCTTTCTGAGATGATTCCCCCATATTCCCACCCTCTAGTCTTATTAAGTTATTTTTGTATTTTGGAAAAGGAGGGAAGAAGTCCCAACTCTTTTAGATGCTGATCCTTGAGGGGCAGTGGGCCACCTAGTGGTGAAGTGATAGAGGTGACCTGTGAAGTGGTGACATCTTCATCCAAAAAATGCAGGGGTTTGTTTCCAGCTTAGCCCTGCATTATTATTATATTCCTCTTATTATTAGTAGTAGTAGCAGAAGTACCAGGGATTGAACCCATGGCACTCAACCACTAAGTCACATCCCCAGCTGTTTTTATATTTTGAGACAGGGCCTCACTATTTTGCTAAAGTTGGCCTCACACTTGTGATCCTCTTGCCTCAGCCTCGGGAGTTGCTGGGATTACGGGTGTGCGCCATCAAACCTGGGTAGCTCCACATTATTTGAGACCAGATGGACTGCAGAGAGAGAGAGAGTGCTCTAACCTTTACAAGTGAGCTACTTGTTGCTGACAGCCTATGGGAATAAAAGGGACTAAATGGTTTCATGTAAGCACAGAAATACCAAAAAAGCATCTGTGCCTCACAAACATTCATATGTTTAGATTATCTGTGTGTACAAGAAAGGTATGAAAATGAATGCGAGTACACAGAACTTTTTTTCTGGAACCCATGCAAATCTTAAAACCTTGCTTGGAATCGGACATCTGAGGAGCCTGCTAACCTAAGTAGGGTGATTTTGTCTGCATCAAAAATGATGGACAAAACTATAATGAAGAGTTCCTCAGTCAGCTTCCTTAGAGCCACAGCAGCAGGAATATGCATAGAAACTCTGCCCCCGAGGAAACAGCCCTCAATGTTTTCTATAACTTGTTAGTGAACTGACCATTTCTTCACCCCTTTAGTCATTTATTCACCCATTTAACAAACACTTACCGATGACCAGAAACGTTGCAGACAAATGTTAAGAAAGCAAGGATCTTTATCCAAGAACAACAGTTGTAACGGCAAAAATGAAACTCAACTACCAGACACTCAAGAAAAAACTTATGAACACTGCTGTTGCTTTGAAAGATGCTGCAGATTTATTTTTAAGGTTAAATTAGTGCCTTGCTAATGTTTACTTCAAATGACTTCCTAAGCAATGTAAGAACTAGTTTACTTAATTCTTTTTCAGATGATGCCTACTGTTTGGAGCTAATATTGTTTTCTTTATTCAACAACAGAATTAATCAGAAAAGGTCTTTATGGCTACCAGGCATGGTGGTATCACACCAGTTTATTAGAAGGCTGAGGCATGAGGATCACAGTTGCAGACCTGCCTGGGAAACTTAGCAAGATGCCCATCTCAGAACAAAACAAAACAACATCGGCAATAATAAAACAAAAAGAAGAAGGGAAAGTGCTTTATGCTGTGAAGTGTCTTTAAAATAAAGGGAAACATGTAAAGCCTGGTATTGTAGCAATCGCCAATGTCAGAATGAGAAACAGATTTGTTTTTTGCATACCGAATTAAGAACATTACTAAGGAAAAAAGAAAAGATGACTTCTAATCCTGTACAACTAAACAAGGTACTGTCAATTACATGGGGTATAGGACATTATCTCCGAGGAGACACAGCATGTTATACTTTACATAGTTGCCTCAAATGAGAACCAGAAACTATGGCAAAAGGACTTCTGTTCTTAAGGCAGTATCTGTCATTCTAAAATAGGGTTGGAAACTTTGTCATGAAACCAAAGAATGTATGCAGTTGATATCTTTATAAGCATGTTTATTTATTTGATTTTTAAAAATTTTATTGAGGAGTTGTGGTGTTGTGCAATCATAAATGCATATGTACTAAACATATGATATGACCCGGTCCTAATCCAGACTAATAACCCCGACAATTCCCACACCATGGACTCTTGTGCATTCCCCCCCCATAACATATATAAATGCCTCTCTCTCTCCCTCCCTTTCTATCTACATATTTATTTATTTATATGATTGTACATTTTTCCTCTCTCTCCCTTCCCACTCCTGCCCCCCAGCCCCACATATCTATGATTCCACTAGATTATGTGTTTCGACTTTGGTGGGTCTAGTAGGCGAGCTTGATGTTTATTTATTTGTACAATGCTATCATGTTTTATTCTTTGTGGACATCAACATGTTCTAACTGTGGCAAACATTAGACACCAAGAGGGAAGTGGGCGAGCTTCAACCACGATGTGGTGAACAGACACGACTGACATAAATACTCTTCTCACCGGGGAAAAGTTCAGCTCACCCTATGCAGTATTTCAAGTGCAATATTTACTCTGCCAAAGTACGGAGAGGCAAAGTAAGCTGATATTTTTGTTTTTGCTGTATTTTGACCAGGCCTGTCTTCCTAAATTCACAGAAGTCCTAATATTGTAAAGAACAGGAAAGGAGGCTCTCTTCCAATGTAGTCCCTGAGTGATCAGAATAACTCTAGGAGCTCCACTGCCTGGTCTTCCCCCACCCCCAGTGTCTTCTCTTCTTTCAGATAATTTTTCAAAGGCCAACTCCAGTCCTACTTTTTCTTCTTTTGTTTATTTATTTTTGGTACTGGGGACTGAATCCAGGGGTGCTTAACCACTGCGCAATATGCCCAGCCTTTTGTATTTTTTATTTTGAGACAGGATCACACTAAGTTGTTTAGGATCTTGCTAAGATGCTGAGGCTGGCCTTAAACTTGTGACACTCCTGTCTCAGCCTCCAGAGTTGCTGGGATTACAGGTGTGTGCCACTGAGCCCAGATGCATGCAGTCCTACTTCAGCAAAGCCTTTGGGACCACTCACAAGAGGGAGAGCGCCTTTGAGCTGGATGACCTTGGCATCTGTGACATTTTCTGATATGTATCATACACTACTTGCAACTTGATTTAATTTTTCATGCAAGTGTAATATCTTGCCAACATTTGTAAGCAAGTGGCAGAAGCCATTTCTCAGAGTTCACCTTGTCCATATCAACTGTATGATAAGATGTACATGTAGACACACACACACACACACACACACCACACCCAACCTCTTCAAAAAACTAGGAGTTTACTCTGGGGACAGCTGAATTTCCTACCTGTCATGGGACAGTTTCAGCTGCTGGGTTTGCTGTTCGTGAGCATTAATTAGTAGCTTTCTCAGTAGTTCACACTGCTGGTTAAGGTGCAGGTCCCGGATTTCTTGCTCCTCAGCACTGTGGGTGTTGATCATTTCTGACCACTCCTTTGTGTGCTGTGCCACAATCTCTTTGACCTGTTTGGTGACAAAGGAGATAGGGTCACCTAGAATCGTCATGGATCAGGCACAAACTGAAAGCAAAATATTATTCAAGTATTGTACATTCCTCCCACATTTACAATCTACACACACACACGCACACACACACACACACGCACACTCACACACACACATGTACTAATCAATGGGAATCAGTAAGCCATTGCCTATTAACAAAAATCAAGCACTTTAACCAGTATCCATTATTTCATGCCTAACCTGCCCATTCTCTGGTTTGCCTGGTCCAGGGGCTCCTATATCAATTTTACCAGCTTCGTGCTTTTCCTGCTTCACTTCCATTGAATAATAGATCTGAACCGAGGGCTGTGTGTGCTCTTATTCCCAGATCATGACTTATTGCATTATCCCTACTAGATGTGGGGAGAGAAATTCTTCCCTTCCCAGAAGCCATATTCTTTGCAATGTGCTTCTGAAACTCCTCTTGGCAGCAGTTAGTGTCTATTCCTCCATGTCCTTGAATCTAGCTGACTTTCCAACTTCCTTCAGCCACTGAACTAGGGCCAATGTGTTGAAGCAGAGGCCTGGAGAGTGCTTACCCTTCTGTTATGCTTGAAACCCTGTGGCAGCCTGTGCTAGCCTGCTGGAGAGGTCTAGTATTACGGAGAGGTCTAGTAATAAATGGCAATGAGCAGCCAGCCAACCCCTAGATGTGAGGCAAGCCCCAGCTGATTGTAGACACATAACGGAGTCTAGGACAATCAGACCCCCCAGGAGAGTATAGCTCAAATGTCCCACTCACCGAATCGTGAGCTAATAAAAGGTAGTTGTTTTAAGGCACTGAACTTTGGCATCTTGTGCAGCAAAAAAAAAAAAAAATGATACAACTGCCAAGGTATCTTCTAAAAATCATGGCATGCTGCGAAAAGCATTAATTTTCAGGTATTCCAGTTAAGGACGGAAAGAGTGGGAATACCTTTCAAAACAAAATGGTTCGCTTCCTCTATAGAGTTCATGCTGTATGAAATATGACACCAAGAACTTTATCAGGAGCAGAATGCTGGTGGCTGGAGTGGCGGCTCAGTGGTTACGGCGCTTTCCCATCATGCGCGAGTACACAGGTTCAAACCCCAGCACCACACAGACAACTAAGTGTCAGAGCAACGAAGGCCGTGTGAACTCAACAAAAATTGCTTCTCTCACTGTCCTTCTCTCTTAAAAAAAAGAGACGAATGCTGACCCATGCATGCAGCAGGGCTGTTGGGCTGGGAAAGAGCAGCCGCATACAGACATATGGAAGCTGGTGGGGTTGATCAAAAGCCATGGTCAGAAGCTTTATTAAAGATTTTATTCTTGTAGATATAATACTGCTGGACGAATTGTTTGTGATTTTTATTGAGTCTTTGCATTTAGGTCTCCAAATGCCCACAACCTTAAATTAAGGTCTTTCAATTTCCTGTTTTCTCCTGTTTGGGGGAATAGGCAAGGAATTATGCTTATCTCTTAGAACAACAAGTCTCCATTTTTCTCACCCCAAATTTCCAAAGCAAAGATGGAATGAGCAAACAGGAACTCAACACCCAATGTGGGTGGTTTTCTTTCTTACATTTACTGTTACTTCTGCATTCTGTATTTTATAGAGTATTTCTTTCTAGTCTATTTATTACTTCACTTGAGGACACAAAGTCAGACAACATAAATCTTATTGGACTATTTCCATAAACAAGACAAAAAAATATTCCATGAAGTGGCTCTTCTCCAAGTCAGGAAATGTGGCACAACATGAGTACTGGATTTCATTTGCCCCTAGACCAGCCCCAGGATGTTATTTCTCATGTTATTTTTCATTTAGAAGGAGTACCAGGTACTCCTTCTAAAAAAACTACAAAGTATCTTCTGTAAGTCACTGCTATGAAAATGGGCCTTTTCTTACCTTGGATTTGTGATCTGATGTCAGGGTCTGAATTTTAATTTCTGTTTCTTTTTTCATTTCGAGACAATTACTTCCCCTGAAAATGGAAAATGCAAATACATACCAGAAATTAGATATCTCCCAATTCCCTTGGGCCTTTGGAACAAAGCTTTCTGATGAAGACAACATATTCATCAAACATGGAATGCTATGGCTCATTGGGCCACATCAGTTCTTCTAGTAATAGATTGACACCTTACAAAATATTATCTGTATCATGATTACTCAATTCAACTGCAACACAAAGAGATACTCTAGACCTAGCAATTATTTCATTGTTAAGGGTCTGTTGTCAGAGTTTCCATTTTGGTTCCTATTTTTCTTCCAGCTAGTTTTCATTTATTCAATAAAATATTATTTGGGATGAAAACTGGAAAATAGGTCTTCCCAGCCTTGAAATAAATTTTTAATTCTTACATTTTGGTTATAAAGCCAGATTTTTGTCTTTTACACATGCCAATGAGGAAGAAAATAGCCTTTGTTGGCATTATAGAGTAATTTCTGCTTCTTATTCTATTGTAAGAAATAGATTTTAGGCAATTGCCCAGCAACCATTACTGCATATTTCAATGATTATGTTTTCCTTTACATACTGATGCTAAAACAAGAACAGGTCCTGAGCCTCTGTCTTTGGCATGCATGTTCTAGTTTATTACAGCCCAAGTCAGAATGCTTCATTATATTATTAATTGAGAGCTTCTCTGAGAGAAGCATTACTCTAAAATTGCAAAGTCTTTCATCAAATCTGTTCATGCAGGCATTGAGCATGTTCCTTCTCTGGTCTGTTATTCAGTGAGCTGCCTTAATTCTAGACAAAATCATTTGCTTTGAATGCAATGATACATTTTATTCAATGGTCTTAGCTGTTGACATAAGCTAAGAATTCCTGTAATATTAAAATAATTTTTATCATATCTTGCACCATCCCACTATTTATTTTTAGGTTATTATAAAATAATTGCTGTAAAGTTTGAATTTCCCCAACTTCATTTTGTCCTTTTTCCCCTTCCGCATTCATCAACTCCCTGTTACCCTAAAGACATTGAGTAGAAAACCCATGAGAGATATAGTCGTCATGTCATTAGGGACAGTTGCAGAGCACTTGAAGGAAGATCCTTTTTCCCTTCACTGAATAGAAAGAGTAAGGGAACCTTTACAGGTGTGTCTTGACTTATGATGGGAGTCACATCTGATCAATTCATCGTAAGTTGAAAATGCATCTCATCTATCTAACCTTCTAGACAGCCTGGCTTAGCAACACAGTCCACTGTAGAGTTAACTATTTTCCCTTCTGATCACATGGTTGTCTGGTGGCTGCTGCCCGGTATCTCAAGTCACTAGCCCAGGAAAAGACTGAACTTAAAATTCAAAGTAGGATTTCTACTTAAGAGATTGTTTTTGCACCATTGTAAAGTTGAAAAATCCTGTGTTGAAACAATCTTATGTCAAAGACGGTTTGTATTTGTTTCAGAGATGAACCCTGCTTAAAAAATTTCCAAGAACTATATAATGTTTCTGCTTTCATAGATATTTTAGCAACTTGGTTGTAGTAAGAAGTCTAGGCAACTTTGATAACATAATCAGTAACAATGGGGAACTCTGCTTAGAATACAGCTCTCCAGAAGAGATCTGATGTCTGAGTTAAGCAACTTTTAATGTATCATTAATACTTCTATTATTTGAAGTATTTGGAAAATGTTCTCTGTGCAGAGCCCAGAGGCAGTGAGTTTGGCAATATAGGGCTCAGACAGAAATGTGCAGAAAGACTTTTTCAGTCTTGTCTATACTTAGGATAAAACAGTGTTTTACTTGTTAAAAGACCTCCAAGACTGACTAGGGTGCTAAGTGCGTGATAAGGAAAAAGTTACAGTAATATCACTTTGATTCCACTTTACCTTTGAGAGTAAAAATAACTATAAGTTAAAGACACATCTTTGATTTTTAGAGGCAGTGTTATTGATTTAGAAAACGCAAATCTTTTTAGTAAAGAAACTATATGTGCCCAAGTCTAATATCTGCTAAATAAAGATTCTGGTTTAAAAACAAAATTCCAACATAGCTACCCACAGAAACACATAGAACATTTTTGAAAAAGTTGCCTTGGGACTAAAAATGTTTATTCTCGGAGCATACCTTAAAGTTATACAAAATTTCCTCCTTAAAAGCATGGTTTTAGAGTCTATTTCTGCTTCCCTTTCACTCTTTGGTCTGAAATTTCATTGAAAATGAGAAAATAACTTGCCAAAAATTAGAATAAATAAAATTAAAATTTTAGAAAGAGCCAAAGCTGCTCATGTCATCAGAAGTCTAAAAGAGTCACAACTCCTCAAAATGTATTATATTCACAGCCAATATGGCTACAATAAGCCATGAACTTTGCCTAACTCACTTAAAATATGTGGTGAAAGCCACAGTTATGCTGCTGTGATAACAGTGAAAACCAAACACAGACAGTGCACAGTAACGAGGCTCCACAGCTAGTGTTCTTAGGTAGTGTCTGATCTGATTTGGATTTTTCTGGAAGATAGAGCTGCCATAAAAATGGAGGCCCCTTTCCAAAAATGAGGCCTGACATCAGGACAGGTGTGTGTGATTACCAATCATTTACTCCTCAGGCAAATTACATTGGCTTTTTGTCTTAAAATTAGATCTCCAGGACCAAAAATCAAGCATAAATGTAAAATGATGTGTTTTCAGAGTGTTCCTTTGCTAGGTATGTATCTTGAGTGAATGTTAGAAAGGAAAGGAGGGGAATAAAAGAAAGGAACAGTAATTCAAGTTTTTCCACTTTTCTCTCACACCAAAGGTTGTGGAAGGCTAGAAGATATCAGGGATTTGAGGATGGAGAATAAAATTCAAAGGAATTCTATTGAAAGAAGACAAGGCTGGACCAAAAACAATTCCTCAGAGAAATAGAATATATGTGTAGTCTCGCAGTATCTTCCTAAGACATAGATTAATGGTAAAAGGGAAAGGAGGTAATGTTAGCATGCAGAAATCTATGAGAGTCCACCTTAACCTAGTAATCCAGATCAACATGTCCCTCAATGAGATATATCATCATGAACCCCCAACATCATGAGCTGACGGGGAAGCAGCGTCCCTTCTGGGTGTGCTTGTCAAAGAGGTATACTCTACCTCTGATCATGAGAAAATATCGGATCCAAGCAGAGACATTCTATCAACTAATTGAGCAGAATGCTTGCAAACTGAAAATATCATGAAAGGAAGAGACTATCATAGCCTGGAGGAGACCAATAAGGAAGTAAATGCACTGTACAATGCTAGAATGGATTCCAGAAAAGGAAAAGGACATTATTGAGGAAAGCTGGAGAGACTTGGGAAAGCATGACAGTTTAATGAGTAGTATTATGTCAATGTCAATTTCATGGTCTGATAATTGTACTATGGTTATATGAGATGTTACTGTTTGGGGAAGCAGAGTTAAGTGCATATGGGATCTCTCTGTACTGTAGTAGTGCCCACTTTTCCACAGGGAATATGGATGCCTGGAACCACAGACAGTACCCAACTAAACTATGTTATGTTTCCTTTAACTACATACCTCCAATAAAATTTAATTTATAAATCGGGCACAGTAAGGTGTCAGCAACAGTAACTAATATCAAAATAGAATAATTAAAATTATATACTTGAATAAAAGTTATTTAAAATTTATGACTTGTTTACTTCTCAAATATTCCATTTAATATTTTTGGACTATGCCTGAGTACAGGCAACTGAAACCGTGGGAAGTGAAATTGCACAGAAGGAGGTACTACTGTATTTTTGCAACTTTTCTGTAAGTTTAAAATGATCACTAAAATAAAAAGTTAAACCCATTCTCATTTTCTTTCCAATTATTTGTGGCTAAGATTTATTTTTGTATTAAACCTAATTACAATGAATGTGTAGGTTTCAGGGCCTCTGCTGAGAAGCACCCCTAAACCAAGGGTGAGTTGACTGCTTTGGATGCTAGGGTGTTAAAAATGAAGGAGTCTCCTTTTCCAGGAGCACCTTTTAATGATGAAAACGGAGTCAATACTAGGTTCTTCCTTAGCTGAAACAGCAGCTGTAATGTGGGATATGATAAAATATAAAAAGTGAAAAAATCTTCAAAATGAAATAAGCATCATTACCCCTTCTTCTTCATTGCCTTCTCCAAGATTTTCTCATGAGTTGACTTCTCTTTGTCGTACTGCGCCACAATTTTGTCCACTTGCGTGCAATGTAACTTCTGCATGGTACTGTGCTCCTGGAAGAAGAATAATTTGCAGTTACGAGCAGGACTTTTAGCATGAATGACAAACTTTACACTGTTGGGCCGGCATCATTTCATCAGCTTTTGTAGATCTTTGCAAAGTCCAAGAAAGAGTAACTGAGTTTGAGAAAGACATAGACTTTCAGTCTCTCATCCAATGCAAGTTTCCTGTTCAAGGGCATCCCCAGCCAGGGAGTCCCCAACCTGTCCAATGAACACACCAACCTCAAAAGGCAACCCTGATCATAGGCAGGCAGTGCCAATCACTTCAAAGTCCCTGCTTCATGTCTCCATATGATTTCCATACATTCATCTCATGCTGTCCTAGACACCTGCTCTATTGTCCCTTGTACACACTGGGCTTCAAAACCCATAGTGCAGCCACCATATGTTCTCCTTTTTGTGAAATATATCAATCCATTATGTGACATGGATTCTAAGCATCTGGCACATTTTGCAATGCCTTAAGTACCATCATTCTACAATTGAGAACTGCCACTGTGGCTGTCCCCAGTAGCTGAAACTGAATCTAAGTCGCTCGATGTTTCCACTGACTCCTTTTTCAGATGCACTCATGAGGGTGATGAGAACGTCCAGGAGTCCTGGTCTTCATTTTTGTAGATGTTTAAAATACTTTCTGATCTGCTTCATTTAATCACTGAAATTAATGCTGCAATGCTTTGAAAACAGAAGCTATTTCTCCACAAAAATTATTTCCTCTTGGACAATGAGAAAAGTATTTGGCTACAGCCAGTGACTTATGTGAAATTAGATTTTTTTTGTCAGCTCAGATAAAATCAGTACAACCAGCAACACACACCTCCAAGTGATATTTGATGTAACAGAGTAGTCTTACTCTGTAGAAACGGGGTGGTATTTATGACTGGAATGGATAGATGTTGTTTAGGTTACATAACCACTCCTACAGTTGCATTTCCTTTTGCTTGTTTTCTTTTTTTAAATTCAATGACTATTTAAAAACAAATTAATTTTCTTCCTAACGTAGGCTTGACTTTAAGTAAACCCAATTCATGAATGTCTTTAAAGATTCATGATATAAAAAGGGGAAAGAAATTTTTAACCTTAATGAGATTTTAATTTCCCAGTTCTCTTGGTGCATTAACACAGGGTTGGATCCATAATTCATTTATACGTAAATGCACTGATGCATGAGGCTGTCTGTGGGAGAGGGAGTAGAAGAGGTGGTGCTGGGTGGGAGGGTTCCAAGAAAAGGAATTTAATAACAGGGACAAAGGTGATTTTATCTTTCAGGGGATTTAGGGTCAGAGAGTTATATGGAACAATGTCTTGTTAAATTTGTACTTGGGGCAACCTTAATATAGCTATATTTGCAATGTGTTTGCCTTTGTGTTATAAACACTTCAGTAAGAGTCTCTGCAAAGTAGCAGTAAGTGGGTTAAGGACATAGGTTCCCAGTCTCAAGTTCTGGGACAAGTCTGCTCATCTTTGAAATTGGAACAGTGATGCATATTTCATGGAGTTGTTAGGGTTAAAAATAAACCCAATATAAATCATATTTCAAATGCCTATTATACTCTACTAAAAATGTAATGACATACAAATTTACTTGTATGACTCAATACCCACGGTAATATACTGAGAGTGATTTGGGAATAAGATGAATTTAATAAAAAAACTTTTTCTACAAGCACAATCCACTGCTCCAGGAACACAGTAACACACTAATATGTCCTTGAACATATTTAACTACCCTCTCAGTGAGCACAAGGTAGAGGTGAAACCACTACTGGAATGGTCCACTCCTAGTATTCTAAGATTTGGAAGTCATCACTGTTGCCTAACAACTATGTTAGTTTGTAAGGCTAAAAAGTTGGGTGATTTCTGCAAAACTCCAAACATTTAGAGGGACCACATTCCCAAGTCTCTTGAAAATTATCATCGAAAGGAAGGTATTTATTTATTATTATTTATTAATATTATTTATTATCATTGGGGTACTGTTTCTGTAAAATTCCAGGATGTGAGAGGCTGGCAGTAGGTTAATGAAGAGGATTTCCTAGGGAAAACATCCTGAGGAACCTTATTAACTCAGTGAGATGTGAGGATGGAGGCTGTTTGTACCATAAAGTTGTTCATAATGGATTTAACCCTATGTGATCATGCTCCCCAAGGACAGGGCAAGCCTTTCTGTTTACCAGTGCCTGGCATAAAACCAGGTTCAAAGTAGATGCTTAATAAAGATGCAAATGTCATAGTGTGAATGAAAGAATACCATGGAAAAATAGGAAAAGGATTTTGGATTCTGGTCTCAGCTGTGTCAATACTTAGCTAAGTGATATTGTGTAACACATATAAATCAATTTATTTATTAGAAAACTAAGCAAGATACTCTTAGGGCCTAGAATAACTCATGAATTGCTTAAATCCTACAGTGTAATAACTACTTACACAGCATTTATATTGTATTAGGTATTGAATTCCCAGGCCTAGTTTCTTTATTAGAAAACCCAGGAAGAGGGCTGGAGTGGTGGCTCATCAGTTACAGCACTTTCCTGGCAAGTACAAAGGATGCGTTTTGAAACCACATACATAATGAAGTATTGTAGCAATGAAAGCCACATGAAAAACTAAATAAAATTGATTCTCTCTCTCTTTCTCACTGGCTCTCTCTCTTAAAAAAGAAAAAAGAAAACCCAGGAAGATACTTTTCCCTAGTCTAATTCATGAGTTGCAAAGTTATCTAACGTACACAGAAATAATTTGAAAAATTAGAAGCAAACTGAAAGAAAGATTGCAGTAACAGAAATAAGGAGAAAGCTGTTCTCTGTTTCTCTCTGGGCTCAAAACTCTACCCTTATGTGGTAGGCAGTGATTACGGAAGTGTTTCAGGGTAATTTGGTTTCCAGACAGTAGTTCTTTCAGGAAGGAATGGGGACCCTAAAGATCAACTGCCATTTGACTCTGGTCAAGCCTTAGCTTCCTGCTCTGTATGTTAAAGGAACCAGAAAACAAAAACAAAAACATAACAATTTATTTATTTTTTTGGACCTTAAATGAAATCCTGAGACACTATCAAAGAATCATGATTGTTTTTCTTTCATTTGGGTTAAGAATACCAAAACTCATGTGATGACTTAAAGTTAATCTTAATTGGGATAAGTGAGGAGGAGAATAATAGACAGCTTTTAGCAGCATGTGTACATGTTTCTCATTGAAGTTGAGAAAAGCAAATCCAGCTGCTTTTGGAAAGTTGCTGCTGCAGTTCATCTCTGTGACCCATGTCGCTACGGATGTGAATTAACACACCAGGGATGGTACTGACAGTCTGAGTTAACTCATGCTAGCTCAGCATGAAACTTGGAGATGACCAAGAGGCTAACTGTCGGTGGCTCCCATGTCTTTGCCCCTTTCAATTTTCTAACAGAGTTACAGGTCTCTTCTTGAGGTCTTAGCATGAATTACAAATTAATGAGTTTAGCAGCAGTCTTGGTATTATCAACAGTATCACTTGCATAGCAAAGAGCCAATTTTCCACCAGTAGTTTTATAGAAATGGCAGATTTCAGTAGATTTGCTGGGTATTTTATCTGACTCATTTAAAATTGATGCTGCACACTGGTGGCCCAAGGGTTGCATCCCACCTGCCTGCATAATTTTTTGTTGTTGTTTCTTTTTTTTTCTTTTAGTGGCCTACACAGTGTTTCAAGGAGAAATTGAATTACAGGTCAATATTAACAGAGCAGGAAATGCATCTATAAGATTTTATGGTTCTCTGTTACAAAACCCAACTGGTCCATACACTCTGGACACACATACGGTAGGAGCTGCGTTTCACATGCCCTTGGACATGAATGGGTAATTCTGACTTTTCTGGAGTCTACACCTGGCCAACTTTCTTTAGTTAATTCCTGCCTGGTCCCTACAGATGGATGAATTGCATTTTTTCTTCTAACATGTTACTGGAGATATTTACCTAAGTTTGGGTTTTAAAATTTTTGCTCTAGGGATGTGACCACCTTAAGCAATTGAAAAGCATGCCAATCTCTTGGGGTCCCTGCTCCGGACCCCAAAGAGTCATGGGCTAGGGTAGGATTACTGTTGCTTAGTTCTGCTTGTTCCATGTCTCATTTAATGGATATATGAAAACCATTATCCTGGTGTATGCTTCAGATTTAAGAGATTTTTCTAGAAAGTGAAAGAAAAGTAGAGGTCAGATTGCCAGCTGTATTCAGAAGGTCAAAAGCAAATGACCATAAGCCTATTTCAAAATATAAGGGTTTTAATGAACATCTTGATTTCACTTGGGACTCTAATGGTCATTACTTCTGTTTTCTCATTTCCTATGAACAGATCACAGGTCTAGTTTCATGGTTCTCTTTTACAAATGGTAGAGTCTCATGTTTGCTCTGCTATTCTGTCTTCATGTTGTAATTAACCTTCAAGTTTGGAAATGATCTCCCTTTTGGACTATACATTTAATTCTTAAACTACTGAGATTTAGTTCATGGATTCTCTGCTTTCCTTCAGGACAAAGAAGGAGTGGAATTATTTATCTAAATTTACAGTGTCAGAGATGAGATCTCTACCATCACCGAAGATGGAGAAAATACTGGTCTCTGTTCTTAGCCACTAAGTGTTAAGACTGGGCCATGCACACGGCAGTTAGGAAAGAGCGTGGGCCATCTTCTTCCCTTGGTAATTATATAACCAAGGTTTTGGGGTGGCGATCATCTTAAGTATCCTCAAAACTGTTATAAGAGTCATCAACTTTTACAGAAAGTCAGGGAGAATCTATTTTCACAACTGCCTGACAACAGGATAAAATCTGTTTCCTTAAGAAGATCTGATCCAGGCCACTAGTTGGATTTCCAATAAGAGGCTAAGGGATAGTAAACAGTGCTAAACAAACAATTCTCAAAATAAAGTGTACACAGGAGAGAGGCTTATTTAAAATGCATTTCCCAGATCTAACCGTGAAGATGATAATTAAATCTCTGCTGGACATGAGAATATGCATTTTTGAGGACTCTGATTCTTGGCTCAACAATCAGATGTTGAAAAAACAGTCCCCAAGGAAGCTAAGACACTTGTACCTGAAATTCTCATGACTGCTCTTAAAAATTCTGTACCTGGGACCATCAAGACGATGATGTGTGGAAAGAAAAATTAGTGTAGGAGAATTCAAAGGAATTAAGTGCAAGTGGGTAAAAGCTGGGTTCTCCAGTTGGACTAAATTTGCTTCAGATCCTGCCTCCACCAATTAAAAACTAGATGATTTAGTCAAGGTGTGTTTCCTCTGAGCACAAATGATCTCCTCTCTCCTCTGTGCAGTAGTTGGTTGACTGTAAAAATGTTCACAATTATTCCTCTACATATACTCTGCTTTGCAATGTGACTTTGCCACCTTTCAAGAGGTGAAGTCCTCATGCTTTGATACTAAGTGAGACTTAGGACTTGCTTTAGTGAAGAAGGATGGTGTGCCAGTCTGAGCTGAGGCCTGAAGAAACCTTGTATGCTCTGCTTAATCTCTTGGGACCTCTGTCTTGGGACCAAGTTTGGACTAGCCTGCAGGAAGATGAGAGACCACAGAGAGGAAATGGCTTAGCAGAGGCCTTCCTAAGTTAGCTAGCTGACTATCTGCCTACCATCTGCCATGCTGACAGTGACAGCAGATGCATAAATGAATGAATCTAGCTGACACCAGAGGGATCATCCAGCTGATGCCAACTCAAACCACTGGCCCACAATATTATAGGATAAATACATGGTTGTTTGTCACTATATTTTGGTGTGGCTTGTTACTCAGCAAAAGCTGACTGATGCAAGTCAGTATAGTTATAACACATCTATCTATAATTGTTACAAGAATATATCAGAGTAAATGCTTAAGTAAACATCAATATGTATTAGCTAATATTACCACGTAAAAAGTGTTGACAGACAAATAATGAGTGTTAGGTTAAAACAGGTGACATGGAGATGGGGTACCTGTATGCTCAATGGTAACAGATTTGATACAGTATCCCTCACTAGTTTTTCATTTTTTTAATGTTCACGATGAGTATATTAGCAAATAGGTCTTAGTATATATACAGACAGGTAAATTTTCACATGTACCCATCTTAGAAATTGGCTTAGATGGAACAGTAGAAAATATTAAAAAATAATATAGGCTGAAAAAAATTACAGAATATCTATAGACAAGAAGGTTTAATTATTGGACAACAAAATGTACAAAGCCTTTGGACATTAAAATAAACAAAACATTTTTTTTCAATAAAAATAGACAATGTGGTAAGTAGTAAAGGATATGGCATTAGAATGCAAACAGGCTTGTAACCAGCTTTTAACTAGCTATATTGTCCTGGGCAAGAGATTTCCCTTCTCTGAATTTCATTTTATTCATGTCTAAAATCTGCAGGGTATTATTTAGGTTTCAGGTACTATTGTGAGGGTTTAAAAATGTATATAAAATATGTAACACACAAGTGGCACTAAATAAATACAAGCTTTATTAGCCAAAGTAATTTTATGTAAAAGACTCTAGAGTTCAGATTTCATAAATTAAACTGCCATCACAAGCTGAGTAAAGAAGTGGGTCCCCTGTGTATTTGTGTGGGAGAAGACATTCATTCATAAACTTACAATCACACATTTGTGCATTTAACTTACAAAATGTCTGAGGGTATGAAAAACAGGTGAAATGCATTCGCCTGTTCAGAAATGCTTCTGGAAAGCATTCTAAAAAGGAACAGGTAAGTTCTACTAATCCACTGGGGCATTTTGACTGGCTCTAGGCAGTTTTGAAGGCTAAATCGTCCTTCAAGAAACACATACTAGAACTGTTAAAAAATCCACACAGATTTGGACAGCAGCATTTGGGAACATTTGAAATCTTGTCCGTCCTGTTATAATGTGCAGGCTTGAATAAGTTGCGAATTATCTTCTTCAAATAAAGGCAACTTAGAACTACCAAGTCATTTAGGGCTTACTGGTTAGTGAATGACATTAACATCTTCCTGATAATAGGGAGAAGGAACTGGATGGAATGAAGACCAAGGCATTTGCAGTGAAGGGAAAGATCTCCTGTTACTTATAAACTGTCTCTCAGAAAAAATGATTTCCCATATTTGCAATTTTCTGATTAAACATATAAGCCTGTTAACTGATCTGAGTCAGCTGGGACTCAGTTTGCCTCAAAGTGAGGCAAGAGATTCAATAGGCAACTGTATGTATGATGTAGGTCAACTGGAATAGAATTGAGGCACCATCTTCCCCAGTAATGATTGACATGATTGGTATATCAACATTGTCCAAAGTAGATGGAGAACTTCCAGAGCACCCATCTGTGGTAATTATATTATTTGATCCAATGAGGGGGTTCTTGTTCATTCAGTGAAGCATCCAATATCCTACATGAATAACGCAATAAAGAGTATGGGGTCTGGTCTCATGTGACTTGGGTTCAATTACCAGCTCTGTTGCTTCTAAACTCTGGGACATTAGTTAAATTGATAAATCTCACTAGCCTTTAATTTGCTTCTTTCTTTTGTGTGTGTATGTGGCCTCCTGAGCTACCGGGATTACAGATGTGTGCCACCACACCCAGCCAAATATGCATTATTTTCCAAATGGGAAATAAGAGGAATCTCACTGAATGGAACTATTCATGAACTTAGGCACATACGGTCTTTGAAGTGACCTCTGACTCAGCAAATTTGCTGAACCACGGATTCAATAACACAGGGAACATTAATAGGCCATGATTAGGCTTGACTTTTCAAACAGCAAAACTCTCAAAGAAGTGATGGACTTCTAGGTCATACATACTCTTTGCATCTTAATATCTAGAGGGAATCAAATGTACATTGCTCAAGCCCAGGACAGCAGAACATGTCTTGGTGTGCATCTTGGTTAGAGAATAAAGAAGTGGAAAATGCAAGGTTAGTTTAAAATGACGCACAAGTCCTTCAAACTAGGAAATGACTTTTCTTTTGCTCTTGTTGCCCTTCATGGAAAAGGACATACATTGTCCTCCCTGCAGCAGCGGTAGCAGCAGCAGCAGGTGTTGCCAAACATCTTGGGAAGGAAAATGACACTGAATTTTTCTCCCTCCTTTGTGAGGGAAGACTGGAAAGAAGGACCTTATTTGAGATCTGGGAAATTTTTCAACCATCTACTGATGTTCTTTTAAATTTGCAATCAACCCTTAAAATTTCTTCCCAGTCATTGTATAAAAACAAAAAGTATATGTATTTCAGAAGTAGACTCCTGAGCAGGGGGTACACAACCCTCACTGTGGGAAGTGACACATGTTTCCTCTTCAGGTGCCAGCACTTTATAGCCTCTCCCTTTGCACACTGTGTACAAACTTTAGAAAGTGATCCAGGAATTTAGGTAACCAGCAGCTGTGATTGCAAGCGAGTCTTCAACTATCAGGCTATACTCAATATTTCAGGTAAGTGTTCACCTAATATTTTATATAAAGTTAAGTTATATTATTCATGGAACAATTTCGAAATGGGCGAAGCTTCACTATGCTGTTGAAATAACTGTTAGAAATGCAGACTACAAATCAGTGATGACCAGTCCCAAATGGATTCTATATTTTAATTTCATTGCAAATCAGTTAAAATGAAGAAACTGCTGTCTAGTTAGCTAGGATTAGTTTCTAAGTAGTGTTTGTTCCTATGAAAATTTATTTTGAACATAATACGCAAAAGAAGCTACAGGTTTTTATCAAAGTAAAACCCAAACCAACCAATGAAATTAAGCACCCACATGTACCCAAAAGCCACTGTACCTTTGCATGTTTCTTCTTTAAAGAATTTAGCTCTTTCTGCTGTTTCTTTAAATGTTTCAAGTAAGCCTGTAGGGGGAAAAGAGCATCCAATTTTTTATAGTCAGAATTTCTGCATTTGGAGAGAAACAAAACTATTTTGATTTTACAGACATGCATAATATAAGAGTGTCTACAAAATGATCAAATTACCTTCATCTGCTTTAAATCTTCTATCCTCACTTGAGGGATAAGCTCAATACCTAAAAAAAATCATAAAAAAGTCACTGTGTATTTTAAAAATTAGAATAATTGTTCACATGAAATTCACTTTTGAAAATGTATAAGCAGCTTTACATGTAATGTTATGGATATGAACATTTTTTTTAAATTAGAGCTTCACAGTTATGCATAATAGATGGGTTCATCCTGATATACTAGTATATATATGGATTTCAGTTTTTGATCTCAACTTTTCCCTCCCCATTTTCCCTCCCGTCCTTACTCCCTTCTCCAATTCTCCTTCTTCTATATTCTACACTTCCTTTCACTCATTTATTAAGTTATATTTGATTGGTTCTTTACGTAGTCTTACCTTCCCTCTCCTTTTCCCTTATTTTACACTAGCTTCTGCATATGAGAGAGAACATTTGACCTTTGAGTTTCTGAGTTTGGCTTATTTCACTTAGCATGATATTCTCCAGTTTCATTGATTTACTGGGAAAGGCCAGAATTTTATTTTTTTTAATGAATGAACTCTATTGTAGATATATACCACAATTTCTTAATCCATTCATCTAATGTTAGACACCTGGTTTGAATTCCATAATTTAGCTCTTGTGAATTGTGCTGCAAAAACATTGATGTGGCTGTGTCACTGTAGCATGCTAATTGTAGATCTTTTGGAAATATCAAGGGGTGAGATACCTGTGTCATATGGTGGTTCCTTCCTAGTTTTTTGAGGAATCTCAGTACTGCTTTCCAGAGTGGTTTTACTAGTCTGCAGTCCCACCAACAATGTACAAGTATACCTTTTTCCTCATATCCGAACCAGCATTTATTGTTGTTCAAATGGATAGAAACATCTTAACATTCCTCTAACAAAACATTTAACTAGACCATTGAAGTGTCTTTGCTTTCTATTATAGTTTGAATGTGAGGTGTCACCCAAAAGCTCATGTATCACAATTCAGGAAGGCTGAGGTGAAATGATTGGATTATAAGAGCCTTAATCCAATCAGTGAGTCAATTCCCTGATAGAGTTTAACTGGGAACTGTGGGTTGGTAGGGTGGGGCTGGAGGAGGTGGGTCATAGTGGGTAGGCTTTTGGGGTAAATACTTTGATCTGGTGTGGAGTTTCTCTCTCTTCTCCCTGGAGCCATGTCTTCTGCCATGATACAGAGCCTCACGTCAAGCTCCAAGGAATGAAGCCAGCCTTCTATGGACTGAGACTTCTGAAACCACAAGCCTTGAAATAAACTTTTTCTCCAAAATTGTTCTTGTCGGGTCCTTAGGTCACAGAAACAAAAAAGCTGACTAAAATAATTTCCTAGTCAAACCCAGAGAGTCAAGGGTCAAATGTTTTCACTCATTTGTGGAGGCTGGAGCTAAACCCAGGCTTGGGTGAAAGGTAGTCAGACTCATTTTTAGACCCAGCAAAGGCACAGGGACACAAAACTCTAGGACAACCATAGATATGTAGGTGGTAGGTGGAGGAGGGAACAGACAGGTGGGCAAGGGGAGAGGGAAGGAGAATAGGGAGGGATCCAGGGAGAAAATCAACAATGTAGCATACTCTTTACCCCCCTGAGAATCCAAATAATACTTATACAATCATTTAATTCTGGAACATTCACAGCCTAAGCATTTATATCACTTATAGGGGCAAAATATAGAAGAATCAAGAGACTGGGGTGTGGGCGATGTGGCAGTAATTCTGGTTTAAGAACATATGCATATTGTTACTTTATATGTATTTATATTAAATGTGCAATAATTCAACTCCTTAACAAAAATTAAAAAAAATAATTTCCTACAAGCAGAACCTGAGAAGGAGATTCCTGTGCACATGACTTACTGAGGACAGACTTAGAAAAGCAGCACATGGCACAAGGGGAAGTAGGGTGTCCTTCTAACTGAAATGCATGCTCAGCCTGATGATCCTATATATAAATGGAACTCCAGAGGGTTGTTCTAGCAGGATGAAAGGAGGGTGGATCTTTTTGACTCCAGATGAGTCAGTTTATAGCTTCAGAAATTTTATAAAACCTTTCAAGTAAGAGAACGCCAGCATTCTTAGGCAAATTTCTGGAGAAGCTGTAACTAAGGTCAATCCTCTTAGCAGCTGGTGGATGGGCTAAGGGTCCCCTCAAAAGAGGAACTATCAGGCAAAACATCATCTATTACAGTTACTTTTACCTTTTGTATTTCAAGGCATATTGTACCAGTCCACTAACTCCCAACTCTATTCCCAACTTAATCATCATCAAAGAAAAAAAAACACTTTGGGGCTGGAGCGGTGGCTCAGTAGTTTCAGCACTTGCCTGGCAAGCACGAGGACCCAGGTTCAAACCCCAGCACCACGTACACAACTAAATCTTGGAGCAACTAAGGCCATGTGAAAAACTAAAGTTGTTTCTCTCTTTCTCTATCTCTCTGACTGTCCCTCTCTCTTTAAAAAAACAAAAAACAAAAACCAAAAAAAAAACCACTTTGTTTAGTGTCTTTCTTTTATCACATTTCATCTTAGTATGTGAGCAATACGCCATAGAGTGGAGCAACGCAATGTCATTAACACACAGGAAATAATGAAATGAAATCATCATATAAGAGGATGCTGCCATGAGAACCTAGAGGAATACAGTAAGCCATCCTACCACCCCAGCAAAGTAAGCCCAGGAGTTGTCATGGCAACCAAAGTTGGAGAAGAATCCTTAGCAGGTTCTGTTTGCAGATTTTCATCTTTGGCAAACAAAATGAATGTGTCCTCTGTACTATAATTGATTTCCTTCAGAATCCTAAAGGCCAGGTAGACCTCATTCAAGAACCATCAGAGTCAAGTTCCAGGTCTGTGTTTCTTTAGCTCGACTCATTTCATTATTTGCACACATACAGTGTGAGGGGGAAAAGGCTGTAGAAGCAGAGTCCTGGCAGAGAGAAATCAGGGTTGGGATGTATAATGTTTTAGGGTATGGGTTTGAAGTGCACATGGGTCCCTCTGATCTCCTGTGTGTCATGTCAGGGAAGTCAATTCTGGCACAGATAAGAGCTCCTTATCCTTGGGTCTCAGCTCTCTAGCCTGAAAAATTGTTATGCAGGATCATCAGGGGGGCATGCAAGGTCCTTCAGGGATCTGCTTGACTTAGACTGACTATACATTTTTTTTTTCTAGTTCTTGACCAACAGGAATCTATAGAAACCCACATCTCTCTCAATCACATTGTGCATTGTTGGAGAAAGATGTAAATAACCTGTACAAATTTTGGTTCCTATAAATGATGTAATTAGGAAAAAACTCCACACTGCCCAGAAAAGGATATGGTGCATATTCAGTTCCAACTACATGTCTGGGGCAGCGTGACCAGTAGAAGTTCTGATGACAATGGAAACGACCCATGTGTGAGTTATTCAATCCAGAGCCACCACCTACATGTGTAACTCTTGAGTCCCCAAAATGTGGCTAGTGTGAATGAATAACTTAAAGTTTTAATTCCTAAGCCCATATGTGGCTACAGGCTTCTACGGTGGACAATTAATCACAGTCTTCTCTGGTATGAAAGTAGGTCAAGTAGCAAATTTTAGGCTCCAAAGATTCTGGCTAATTGAAGTTTCACTAAATAAAGATTTTATTCTAATCAATATAGCTCCTCAAAAATAATTGTTTTTTCTCAATCTGTAATCTGGAAATTAACTAGGACCTGAGTGTTTTTTTTTAATTCTTTATACTTAAAAATCAAAAAGGAAATAAATGGCACAGGCAGAGTCAAAGCTACATGGCTGCATGTCTAGGAGAAGTGGTTTGGAATTTGCAGCACCTCACTTTCATAGACCTGTCCTCTCCAGCCACCTACCAAGCGCTCTCCACACCA